>JALPQI010000832.1:0-184427 GCA_025490895.1 Thaumatotibia leucotreta | reverse complement strand
CGGCCTAGGCCGGCAACGAGGTACTTCCCGGCCACTTTTTAGGCACGTAACTTCGACATTTCATTGCATGTTTGAGAAAAATATGTTGATTCGTGCGTTTTATCCATTTTTAGGTGCAGATTCAAGGTAATTTATCAACGAGCGTTGGTTTTTTATTAAATACCTATATTGCCTGTCTCGATGACCACCCTAGCAGCTCTGTCATTAAAAATACATGGTGTCATTATGACAAAATGGTACTTTTGTGAAAGAGTGCATTTTCTGTATGCAGTCCTATTAGTTTTTCTGTAGCTATACTCGTACACTGTATAACCCTAAATTCAAGTATGACATCAAGGTCTTCGTACCGCTACGCTACTCTGTGCCATTTTACGCTATTCTACGCTATTCCCCGCTGCAGAGACGCTGCAAATATTATCATCTTAATAACATTCTGCAACGCTGCGCTTAAAGCGGGGCTGCCGTGGCAGGAATGCGACCTCCTTTAAAATACCAACTATAACTCCATCAGCTTTCCAAATACAATTTAGGTGCTGGTGTTAGGGTTATTTTTAAAATATCTGAAGATTTTTGATTTTGCTATTGTTCTAGCGTAGTCTGCAGACGCAACACCAAAACTTGTATACTAAGTATCAATTGGTATACTTTAATCCCAATTAATAATGATATACCTGAGTTAGACTTAGCTTTTTCCACAAAACTTTAGTAGCGTATTATATTATTTACTTTTTCTGCGTAAAATCATAATATTTTGTAAATCTGCTGTTATATGAACCTCATTTTGTCAGCCTCCGTAGACAGTTCGTAGTGACCCTGCCTACGAAGCTGGAGGTTCTGGTTCAAATCCCGGTGAGGGCATTATTTATGTATTTATTTATCACAGATATTTGTTCCTTGGTCATGGCTGTTTATGTGTTTAAGTATCTAATACATATTATCGTCGCTTGGTACCTACATCACAAGCCTTAATTGAGCTTACCGTAGGACTAGGTCGATTTGTGTAAGATGTTCCTTATATTTTTATTTATTTATTTGTAATCTGGTGCCGCCTCTTATAATTGATGTATAAAAGTCGCAAAACGCATTAGTCGCCAACCCAAATCTCCTCGTCATGGGTGTCGTAAGAGTCGACTAAGGGAATGAAGTATCTGAATATTCGTTTATAGAAGATTGATGATGGTCAGCAGCATCATCATAATGAACACGCACCTTCTACCTACCCGCTTGCCCAGCGTGGCGATTATGGGCATTTACCTTCTATATGCAAAGTTAATAGGAGAGGCCTATGTTCAGCCGTGGAATGAGAGAGGCTGATGATGAGATGTCTGCAAAACATGTGATTATAAATCCTAGAAAATCAAATGCAACCTAGGCCTACCTATTATTCAATATCCAGTGGTGTGTAAAAGCGAATTCCAATTCGTAATGCGTTTTGTTTTGTTTTATTTTGGATACTTTCTCTGTGGCTATACGGAAACAAAATATAACAGTCATTCACACACATTTAGTTTGCACTGAGGCCCAAAATATTGTTCCTTCACTCGTTATGACTACTACACTGTATGTTGTATATCTGTAGCTCCTGTTTTCGGACGAGCGATCAACGTATTCCAAAAACCAAAGACCGACGCTCAAGCTGATTTAAAACGAACCCCAAACCGCATACATTTGGTATCAATTTAAGGGTCAAGTTACCAGTGTCGGGCTCATGTTTCAATACAGAATGTTACGTGAATATGGGCAGGATACGACGCAATCTCTCAAACAAATAGGCCACATCATTCTCGGCTACAACGACCCGCAATTCTGGCGATACTGAAAAATGGCTACTCATACGTTCCATCAACATATTTGCTTCGTGCCTGGGAAAGATGCTGTCAATAGCGCTATAGATTAGGCTGTCATGTTATAAAACTACATTTCCTTGTAAAGCTTGTTGAAATATATCTACGTAAGTAGGTATTATGACTTCAAGATGGCAGTCTTCGAAAATAACTTCGCTTAGCATTTTCCGTCTGTAATAGGCGTGTTTATTTAAGGCGTTTTATTTTTGTTCTCTTGTTCCTGTAGCTTATGTTAGCTTACGTGAAATGTACCCGGAAATAAAAACCCTTCCTAAATTACGGGGCTTCTTAGCTTTCATGTTTTTTTATAAATTTTAGCTGGTGCAGTTAATTATCATGCAATGACGCATTTTGTATTTTTTTTCTTACGTGCGGCTGCAACAGCTGACGTATGTGGACTGTCATTAGAAATGGCCATCTCAGTGGCTACCACTGAGTTCGGACACGCGAAGTAGATACATTTACTTCTAGTGTATATTCATTTCTGTGCACCACATAAACGCCGCGTCAAGCGATGACATTTACTTACCGATGAGCGACGATAGTTTACTTACCTCCGTAAAACGCGTTAGCGCCGCTTTTAACGCCCGCCCTGGCTAAAGTGTGCAAAGGATGTAATGAACCGAGCGTTGGCAAGCGGTGACCTGTGCTTGCAATGCACGGTGCACCGCTTTAGCTGGAGTTTGGTGATTTATCTGGGTCACGGGAACGAGGAACGCACTTTTAATAGTTTATAATAAATAAATAAAATTTTTTTTTTGGGAAATCTTACACAAATCAACCTAGTCCCACGGAAACTCAATTAAGGCTTGTGATGTGGGTACCAAGCGACGATACATATCATAGATAGATACACATAGATACTTAAACATGTACATAGACAGCCATGACCAAGGAACAAAATATTTGTGATTAAATAAATATACAAAATAATGCCATCGCCGGGATTCGAACCCAGAACCTCCAGCTTCGTAGGCAGGGTCACTACCGGAAGCGGAAAGGTACCGTTAAAACCGGACCACCTAGCTATAGTTCAAACGCTTCCAACAATGGTCTAAAACTTTATCGAATATCTTCTAAATTATAAATATTGGATGTCATATAATGTATATAGTTTTAAGTAGTGTGACTACTGGGGAAAATAGAAGCACAAACCGAAATATTTAGTAAATACTTAAATAATTTGATTTGTGTTTTCACAATAAGTTCGAATATCTTCTATTAGGTGTAATTGTTATATTAATCGTGCTGTTTATAGGCAAAAACCCTACATTAATAATAAAAAAAACTTTTTCAATGCCCAAAAAAATCTTATTTAGACCATAGCTTTAACGGTAATCAATGTCAAAGGTCGATTAATGAACACGAAATAACTTAGGCATCAAATTATCACCTCACAAATTCCCAGTTTTTGCGTAGTCTGCGGCTGCAATTAGAGCAGTACCAGGATTAATGTCTCCCTCGTTAGCCCGACACCTCCCGAACGAGGCCGAATTAATGCGACCGGGACCGCGAATAACTCTGCGGTCCGTGACCCATGATATACTTGGTGGAAAGTCGTAACTTCATTAAGCTTACAGCTCGGTTGCTGGGCCGATGTGTGGGACGATGCCCTATTTTCTAGCAGTAGCCATACCAGTAGCCATTCCATAACTTTGCAAGTATCGGTAACGTTAGGTTTTACTCGATATGTGTAAAGCAGGCCTTTGGGTTCGGGTAAAGGGACGAATTCAAGAACTTGACAAAAAACGACTGAGTCGAGCCACGAGTACCTATACCGGTTCACGGTACTCATAAATGGCTTAACACATTACACAACTCCACTTTCAAGGCATTCAAGTTATTATATTTTAGAGCTAGTATTTTCTTATAATAGAATTTACATTTTCACTGAACAATTTGAAGCTATTTTTTACAATTTGAAGGGTGATTCACCGTTTTAAAATAAAATACAAGCAAAACTAGATACTAAAAACATAGTTTATCTTTAAAGATCCACTTAAATATTTTCAATTTTAGGAGTTGAAATCTATCACACTTGAAAAACATTGCTGTAAAATAGAAATATCTCTATCAAATATTAGGTAGCCACTCAATCGCTAGGCAATATTGGTACAAAAACAGTAGTGTTTGCTTCAAAAGTTTACAAACCAGCTAGATTCAGTGCATACAAGTAGAGCTCTCAATTCTTAATATCTGCAAGTTATCGGAGGTCAACGTAACTGATCGTACAATAGATTTGTGAATCGCAGAATCTATGCAGAGTGGGATCAATCTAGGGATAAAGGGATCCAATTTATTTGAATATTTTGAATGTATATACAAGCCCTCTATTGACACCTTCATTTTACTTTCGTAACTATTGGCTTTGGGGTTGAATAAATATTCTTTATTGCACTGAAATCTAAATTCATTTCATAAAATAAAGTGTTTATTAATGTACCTTATCTCAACTAAGAAATATAAACTGGAAATCTTTCTTCTTCGATTCTTCATGTCTGAAACAAATTTAGGTACATTTCTTCTCTAGATTTTCATTCTACTGTATCTTCTGGTTAAATATATAAATATATATTTGGAAGACTATACCTTCACGTCACGGAGTCCATCTTATTTCCCGTTACCTCATTCGATCCGTCCGATAGCAATATTTTTCTCTACATATTTTCTAGGTTTTTTATTCATCTACGAGCAATTTGAGGAGTGTCTTTTTAAAAGCACTTATTTCCATTATGTCTTCAATGGTTATTTTTACTATGGCTTCATGTTTATTAACAAAATGGTAATAAACCCTTTTGAAAAGACTCCTCAATTGGGATCTTATTACGACTTGATTCATGCAAACCAACATTTTGTGTGTGCACCAACAGGTGGCTTATAATAGTCTCGTTTTATCCATTTATCGTACTGTACTTCGCATCACTTTCGCACTCGTATACTTGTTAGAACGCTACGAACAAATAAAACATGGAAGCCGCATGCCTTATTAAGTATATTATTAAGTACATAAGTGCATTCGTAGTCAGTGCGCGGAGCGACGCGGACGCATTGATGAGTACCTAATTAATTATTAGTTGCGAATTAGCGCGGCCCGGCCGCTGCTAACGTTTTGTCACAATGAGCGAGCAGCGTGCGCCCGTTGTGAATGAATTCCTAGCGTTTCTGCAGCAGAAACAGAAGCTGCTGCAAAATGGAGCAATGGATTTGGAAACGGCTGCACAGTTCAGTTCCTGGGCATCGACATTCACTGTCGATGACTACTGTGCAGCTAAGCAGGTGCTGTGTCAATGCCTTGGAATTACCGGCACTTATGTCCCTCACCGGAGAGGGGATGAAACCGGAGAAAAGACCCTTGGGGATGTTAAAAACATCCTGCGGGAATACGAGGACCGGCTTCCAGAGTTCGTCAAGGAGGAAGCTAGCCTGCCATGTGACCCTCCAGAGGACATGGACGTTCGCAGTTTGTCGAAGGAAATCGTGGCCCTAAAGACAAGCCTTGCCGAAATAATTTTGAAATTTGACGCGGCCCAAATAACTATTGCCGAGTTACGCAACGAAATCGCCAGTTTGCGGAATGACGCTCCTACTCGGCCAGCGGCGTCAAATTTCAAGACCGAAGTCCGACCCGGCTCATGTACCGCCGAGTCACGTTTACGTGTTGCTGACACTGTAAAAAGTGTGGCACGCGCCGTGCCGCCGCCCGCGCTGCCCCCGCGCGCCCGGCCGTCTCCTGTTTCTTCGAACCTACGTAAGCGAGCGTTAGCCGCCGTCGTTTCCGGGCAGCAAGTCGCAGCTGTCCGGGTCAACTCACCCTCTAAACCGGGTGATGTACGAGAAAAGTCCTCCCGCGCATGTGTGGATAAGGAGGGCTTCAGCACGCTGGTGCAGAGGAAGGGTCGAGTGCGCAGGGCGCCTCGCAAGACGCTGTGTGGCACTGCCGAGCCGGTTAATTCTGGTCTTCCAGTTGCTACACCGAGTAAGGCGCTCTATGTGTCGCGCCTTCACTACTCCGCTGTGCCTGAAGACGTGAAAGAATATGTTCGCCGGAAGACTGGCTACTCGCTGAGGGTGCAGCAACTGCAGTCGCGCCACTACGTGCACTTCAGCTCGTTTGTGGTGCGCGTGCCGCGCCCGCTGCAGGACACCATCGCGAGTCCGGACTTCTGGCCGAAGGGCGTCGTGTTTCGGCGGTTCCGGGGCAACCTGCCGAACCCTACGCCAGTTCAGATGACTCAACGGAGCCACGCTGTTGCGTCACCTAAATCTAGTTAACTTTTGTTGTTTTATAATGTGAATGTTTTTTCAAATTGTTTATTTTTAGTTGCACGACGCATTGGTTTTTAACTGTAATGTCGTGTAAACTTATGTTTTAATAAAAAAAAAAAAAATTGCCTTTCAATAAAGGTCCTGAATTTTAGTTGACAAGTGTCACCATCATATATCGCGCATATATTATTAATCCATTTTATTTCAAAAATAATCTCTATAACGCCTAGTACCCACTTTGGGTTGGATCGTCAGATGGCAGTTGCTTTGCCAGCCAAAAATTTTGGGATGAGGTAAATAAAAACCAGTGCTAAACAAACTCTAGGTTCCGTAAGTAAATATCATATCAATAAAGAATCAACCGGGTTTTTCAATATTTTGAATGCCTCAAGATAGTAAAAATGGCAGGAAGGCTGTAGCCGTAGCGTAGCTTCCTGCTGATAAGTTTTATATGATGGAGATAGCCCATAGAATAAACTATTCAATAAACTGACATGAGATCGAGTTCAAAAGACCAAGCTACATAAAATATATACCTTTTTATTAACAGCAGAATGAAAACAGACGTAAAACGGTATAGATAAAGCAAAAAACAATCGTAGATTTATATGAAACCCGAGCTCGGCAGATCGCCATTTTCAATGGGAATTTTATTTTATTCTAGATATAAAAACATGCCATATTTACGACCTAGGTATATCGTGTTGTTTTGGGATTAGAAAAATAACGGTAGAATTTGTCCGCCTTTCTTTATTTACTTCGTATTTGAGTAAATACTGAAATTTAGTTCGCATAACTAAGGTATATTAAAAGGATAACGTAAAGATAAAGATCATCGGACAAAATAATAATGAATTTCGGTCAAGCAATTATTTTTTTACAGAGAAATATGATACATAACTAAGTACAAACTTAAATTATAAATTAATTAGAATATTTATAAAATTCCATCATAAACCTATATGCAAACTCAATTAATTGTGTAATAATAGTGTAATATAATATTCAAAATCGGTTCCTTGTATGGATATTTATGATGAATTACAATTTTTACAGGAACCTACTGAATAGGTACACAATAATAACATTTTTTTTAAAAATCTATTCAACAATATGCTGATGGCATTTCCTAGTTGTATCGAAATGTTGATACGTTATGTTATGAGAGAACTTCGCCGTTTGGTTGGTCACGTGTTATGTCAACCAGACATTTCGCAGTTTTGGCAAATGAACCTAGACTTTCAACGTCGGCACCTAGTTTTAGTCAATTGAATAACAACAAATACACAATTGATTAGATTTAGTAACCGATGATAAGGTTATCAACAGCGAGAAGCGATTGCCTAGCTAAATTAAGAAAACTAACGACTAAAATAACTTTCTCTATGGGACTCATATCGCCAAAAAAATTCGCCTTTCCGTATAAAGCGGTCTCATCGGCTGATCAAAATTTTATGAATGTGTTCTTTTTTCGAGATTTTGATATAAGTTTCATAAGGAAAGTTGTTAGTTATCATGAACAGATACATAACCTAATGTATCCGTAACTAATTTGAAAATACCCTGTATGTGCACTTTATGTACTTTTAAAAATGATTGTTGCATGTTGGTGCAGTCGTCATCACCCTATGATAGTCCACTGCTGGACGTAGGCCTCTCCTATTAACTATGCGTATAAACGCATTAGGAGGAAAGTACCCATAATCGCCACGCTGGGCAAGCGGATTGGCGATCGCAGTAATGTGTCCACTATGATGACGCTGTTGCCCATCATCAATCTTTTATCAAATAATGGTCAGTTACACTTCAATCCCTTAGTCGACTCTTACTACACCCGCACGAGGAGTTGGGGTGGTGACAAATGTATTCTTATTGCCGTCACCACACGGCTGAAACGGTTGGCGCAGTAAACTTCAATTTTAGCAGCTTGCCTACCTCATGTTTATCTAAAATTATACTTACATGACTACGATTTGCTTCCCTCGTGTGAGCGAAGAGTTGGCGGGAGGATTTATAATCTCTTGGGATAAAGGCGGTTTTCAATTACCTTGGACGGAAATAATTCTCTCCGTTGGCGTGACTTAGGTGGCAAAGTTACTTCAAGATGGCAGCTATTGAATAAATGGAATAGGGCCGTAACTTACATTACAGAATAGATACGTAGTTATCAACATGTAGGTATGTACAGTGGAAATCAGAATTGCATGGACAATTTATGAATAAAGAGATGATTAAAACTAACTTAAAAAATAATCATCATCATCATCAGCCTATGTTAGTCCACTGCTGGACGTAGGCCTCTCCTATTAACTATGCGTATAGATGCATTAGGAGGTAAATGCCCATAATCGCCACGCTGGGCAAGCGGATTGGCGATCGCAGTATTGTGTCCACTATGATGACGCTGCTGCCCATCGTCAATCTTGTAGAATGGTCAGTGACACTTTAATCCCTTAGTCGACTCTTACGACACCCGCAGGAGGAGTTGGGGTGGTGACAAATGTATTCTTACTGCCGTCACCACACGGCATGGCACGGTCAACCTACACGTCCACCTCCAAACCTTCCCCCGGTGGCAAGGTGCCCATGACACAGGCAGCATTCCCGCGCTGTATCGCAATTGCGAGCCTCTGCGCGAGAAAACAGCCTGCTCGCGGGTCCCCCATTGCACGGGACAGCCGACCGCCGCTTTACAACTGTTGCGATAGCAAATCGCAGGCGATCGAGCGTTTCTACGGCTGCAAGGAGGGTGAGACTGCTTAACGCAGGTGTTCAACCGCGGGGACGGTCGATCGGCTAAACGCGAATAGTGTGGTGTAAAACACTCGGCGAAAGCCGACTCCGCGTCGACTGGTTTGGTGAGACCCTTATGCGTTTCCCAACATCTTTCAGGAGCCTGCGAGCAATTTATGAATGAATTCATTCGTAAACTGTCCATGCAATTTGAACCCCACTGTACAATGTATGTGTTGACAACATGGAAGGACGTTAAGAGAAGAAGAGAGACAGTAGATCGGGCAATTTGGAGGCAAATTGGAGTTATGCGCAATAGGCGGTAAAATCTTGGCCATCATAGGCCTAAAGAATGGCATCATTTTTGCCGAAGTTTCTATTATTTACAATGTGCTACTTTGTCATTTGAAGATGAAGGAGGCGCGGTGCCTTATACAAATGACGAAGTATAACATTGAGACGTTTAGAAACTTCGGCAAAAATGTTGCTACCAAAATTAGGTGGTTGAACGCTCAGATAATCACCCAACAACGTAAGATTCTAAGTTCTAAGCAAATCTTCAACACTTTGCACCTTATACGCTGTTGTCATCGTTGTATCTATCTCCACGATTGGCAAAGGAGATATTATATGTGGCATGACGAGCTTAATGAATGAATCTAGGCCACACTCCGTCCGTGCGTATGCAGCTACGTCAAGGGTCCTACACCACTATCGTAACAAAAACGTCGTAAGTCCATCCCGAGCTCATGTGTATACGCCCTTTTATTGCTAAAGACACTACACAGACACTATATTCCAAAAGGCTTTAAGTCAGTTTCCTAACACGTGTACATACGACCTTTTGCCATGGAGTGTTGGAGCCGGGCGGGGTAACCTTGCGCTACATCCCACATGCAAATCCGCGTTTCCCCTTTTTTTTAAAGGGCGTAAGTTGTGAAGGAATGTGTAGAGCTACGTCGTTTTTACTTGATATCGCGGTATGGGTCAGTGGGTACTATCTAACGCGTATCTCTGTATAAAGTGAGAGTGCTGCTTTTTGTAACAGTATTTTTTTATGAATATTTCCTTATGTGTAGGAAACTTCTGGGCTCTGGGTACACATGGCGATGCCAACATTATACGAACAAAAATAAAATTATCCGTTTAACCTTCTGCGTCGTATGGTGACGGCAGTAAGAATACATTTGTCACACCCCAACTCCTCCTGCGGGTGTCGTAAGAGTCGACTAAAGGATTGAAGTGCCACTGACCATTATTTGATAAAAGATTGATGATGGACAGCAGCGTCATCATATTGGACAGTTGGACACATTACTGCTTGCCCAGCGTGGCGATTATGGGCATTTACCTCCTAATGCGTCTACGCATAGTTAATAGGAGAGGCCTACGTCCAGCAGTGGACTATCACAGGCTGATGATGTGAACCTTCTGACGACGGATTAACCAAGACTATTAATATTAAACACTGGCACATCGTCACCCTATTTCAGTCCACTGCTGGAACAGGCCTCTAAAAATTAACTATGCGTTTGGACGTACCGGAAGGCGCAACGTGGGTAGGCCCCTCACAAGGCGGACTGATGACCTGGTGAAGGTCGCAGGAGTCCGCTGGATGCGGATGGTACAGAACCCGTCATTGTGGCAATCTTTGAGGGAGGCCTATGTTCAGCAGTGGATGTCTTTCGGCTGATATGGTAATGCATGGTCAATAAGTGAATGGTCGTTACACTTCACTCTCTTAGTCGCCTCATACGATACCTACTCGTACTAGAAGAATTTAACATCTGTAAAATTTACAATTAAATGCAGCCAAAACTAAATGCACATTCGACGTCAAATATTATCATGACGCTTCAGGTGTAATAATGTAGTTAATACCTACACGATTTCATCGTCAAAGCAATAAAGTATTTACTGAAAACATTTTTAGCACTTTAACCGCATTGATATTTTGGACTGAACCTGTACACTACTATCAGCATACCTAGTATTTTGAATGGAAAGAAACTGAATCATATTTTAATGACAAACGGGACATAATCGCGTAAACTTTCGTTTAATATTAACCTGACGTTTCAGGCATGACGTTACACCTGTGGTTGCAGACAGCCCGTTTTTCGTTAAAATATGTAAATAATATACGATAAATCGAATTGTGTGAAAGGTGAATTGCAATGCGACGTATTATACAAAAAACTGTCAGTTATCTCCGTTTTTGCATAATTATTAATATGAAAACGAATAATTTCGTGAAGTTACTGATGCTCTTATTAAATCGATCATTAATAATTTTGTGCACACATCATTTATTTTCAAAGACTTTAATAACAAAAAGTTAACTAAAATTAATTTATTGATGTAATTATAATCAACTTCGTATTTGTGGGATGTTAAAGCATCTTTAGAGAGCGATCCGTTGAACTATTTGTAAAAAAAACAAACTTTTATTTTTAACTGACTTCAAAAACAGTCAAATTAAAAACCTCTTCCGTTTTCAATTTGACTGTTTTTTTGTCTATGTTATCTACGCGGTAACTCCGAGAATCCATTTTTTTTTTAATTATACGCGGTTATGGATTACCCCGAGATGATCCCGTTGGCACCAAGACGGATTACGATGGAATCTTGGAGAAATCGGTTGAAGTCGGTTTAATTTTTAGTTTGGCCATGTCCATGTCCGTCTGTCCGCAGCATAGCTCAGTGACTGTTATCTAGAAAATTGCAATTTGGTACAGATATACATATTAATCATGCTGACAAAGTGGTAGAATAAAAATAAAATAAAAAAAGTTTTTTTCTGGGTACCTCCCCAACTGGTGAAGTGGGGATGATTTTTTATTTGCTGTAACCCTATGGGATATTATTAAATAAATCTCTTAAAAAAAAGAGTCTCAAAAGAAAGTTTTTTTCTAAAGACAATATTTTCGAAGATAACCACTCCAGAATACAAAAAAATTGTATCCCCCCCTCTAACTTGTGTTTCGTGGGTCCATGAATAGAATGATAGAGCTTATAGAATACTTTTACACAAAACAATTTCGAACAGAATCGGCCCAGCCAACATGCTCTTGGCCAGTTTTTTTTATTTCACATCACATCACATCATCATTGATCAGCATATGATAGTCCACTGCTGGACGTAGGCCTCTCCTATTAACCTTGCGTATAGCAGCATTAGGAGGTAAATGCCCATAATCGCCACGCTGGACAAGCGGATTGACGATCGCAGTAATGTGTCCACTAAGATGACGCTGCTGCCCATCATCAATTTTTTATCAAAGAATGGCAAGTGACACTTCAATCCCTTAGTCGACTCTTACTCCACCCGCGGGAGGAGTCGGGATGGTGACATATGTATTGTTACTGCCGTCACCACGCGGCAATTTTTTTATTTGTTGATTATTAACTCGCTTTAGCGCTTCACCATTAGTCCACCAGGCTTTATAATATACATACATATATTAGTTGTTATATAATATATCTATATCATTGCTGCAACTGTCCCAGCCTACTCGTAATTGTATGCGTGTCGATCAAAGCCAATTTAGCACTAATGACTCCAAACCTGCCACTAATTTATGCTCGTCAGTATAATGATTAGCGTTTAAATATTTCCTATGTAGGTAAATAATCAACACCGACATGTAGGGATTTGAAGTTCGCTATAAATTCATATTTAGTTTTCACAAACATTTAAAACAGTAGATCATAATAATTGTACAGAGAATAACAGAAAGGGTAATTCAGGGCATATTCCGTACCGTATTTCGATTATGAAAATTATATACCTACTTAAGTAAAACTCTTACATTTCCCACTGTTGGACAAAAGCATTCCTTTCATTCTTTCACGTAACCCAGTCTTTACTAATCTCCCAACATATAAAAAAAAAAGATTTCGTCGAATTGTAAACCTCCTCCTTTTTTGAAGTCGGTTAAAAATTGGCTATTTTAGTTTTTATTTCGTATGGGGCAGGACTTCCGAAAGGCCAACCCTACACAATTTTCCCTGGTTTTTATCCAAATTTGATTTTGTCCAGGGACCCCGGGCTCTGCTTGGCAACATGATCCCCAAGGTTCATATCAAAAACTCACATAAAATCTCTTACTTTGTCCTAAGTATGAAGCGAATAGGTATTGTAATTGTTCCATTTTATGGGCTAAGCTTCGCACCAATTAACGCCTCGCAGTTTTTTTCGCGAGCTTAATAAAGACTCTGTATGAGCCCTTAGATCAAATAATAAGTTGATGATAAAGAATCACAGTTCAAAGTTTCCACGTTAAATCTACACAAAGGATTTCAAAACGCCATTTTGTTCTGACTAGAAACAAATCCTGTGAAACCTAGGAGCACGTTATTTAGGAGCGTACGTGTCGTCTAAATACAATTGTCGCCACCGGATGGCGCTGCCGTCCCGCCAGTCGTCTCAAGATTTTCTTTACCTGAAACTTTGTGCTATGTTTGTACAGCCTTGTATTGCCCATTGTGATTCCTAAAGGACATATTCGATTTTTGCCAAATTTGACGTATTTATGCAAAAGGGAACCAACCCACAAGAATTTTTCATTCTAATTAACACCATAAATCAAAATAACAAGTCCATCTTTGAAATTAAAAATTAATGTGGGTTGGTTCCTTTTTGCATAAATACGTCCAATTATGGAATGGAAATGGGCAGGTCATTTTTCGTAGGAATCTATCTACTTAATAAATTTATTACTTTTCGCTTATCGCATGCGATTACCGAAAGGCATCTTGTCTAAGCCTCCTGGATGTTTAGCCAATTTGCCAATCGCTAGCGCTTGGTAGCGTATTGTAGTTTTCCCTCTCTGTCACTCTTGCATATTAGTGCGACAAAGACAGTTAGCTGCCTTTCGCTTTCGATTGACGTTTAAGCGCTAGCGATTGGCAACTTGGCTAAGCACCCTGGTTCTAGTTTTTCGAAAGGGATTATTATTTGACTGAATCCTCTAGCTAATTAGGGTATGTTAGACCTTATTGAGATTAATTATGTTTTCTCGCTACATTTTCTTTCACCGAAATACGATTGGTAAATATCTTAATTTTTATTTCCATTATTCCAGTTACCTCTGGATTCGTATTTATAACAATGATATTTCAAGATAGCTTTCACAGTCAATTGTGACCCTTGCTGCTATTTTTAAATTATATTCCTCGAATCCTTTCGCGCTTGTCATTTCTCCAAGAAAAAATAAACGCAATTCAATGTTTACTCTAACCCGTGTGCCGTTGGTAATAACGGTCATTTTACGACGCAGGCATAAAAATTCTGCTTCATCTTAAAGTAGTAAAGATAATTCTATAGCGACCTGACACTTAAGTTGACCGTATTGTTGGCTATTTCGGGAATATTCTCGTGAATACAATTTTATGATTACTCACGAGTATAATATGAAAGAAAAAGAGGAGCAAAAAAAACTTTAATCTGTTTGCTGGCGTAATATTTCATAGGCTGATTGTTATATTCTTATAAGTTATTGAGTCAAGGTTTTCTAGTCTACTGCAGTGCATTTTAACTGTAAATATTAAACAATAGGTGCTCAAAAAATAAATACTGAAAACTTGACCTAGTGTCCAGGGAAGCTTAATCAGCAAACTACTATAAATATAAATACTTTACTATATACTTTGATAGACTTACAGC
Organism: Thaumatotibia leucotreta; assembly: GCA_025490895.1. Classification (NCBI taxonomy): domain Eukaryota; kingdom Metazoa; phylum Arthropoda; class Insecta; order Lepidoptera; family Tortricidae; genus Thaumatotibia; species Thaumatotibia leucotreta. The sequence continues at coordinate 169,916 of JALPQI010000832.1, read as the reverse complement.
GTGGTCACTCATTCAGAACTTAATAAAGCTCAGTTGTATAGAAATCGCTAATTGAATAGGCAATCTGAGATAACCAATTTACCGTCAAAATAATCTCGGTTCTTTATAATAATTATGAACCATCGAAAATTCGAAATGGCATATTTAAAAAAATAGTAATCATGTTTATTATGTCAATATACAATGAAACGGTATGGCATTTAAATTAGACATTTAGATGTGTATTTAGTTTTATCAAAATATATATTTTATATAAATTCACCCCTATTTGTTAACATTATTTGTGTTGACATAGGCTGCATGTATTGCGGTAAAGCAATAAACAAATATATGACTTTGATTTCAATAATAATAGCTCTCATAAGGTCTCTGATAAAGCGTACTGAAGCAGTACAAGTATCAAGTTATGAGCTTTTTCATAAAGTCTTCAACGATGTGATTAACATTCACGCTGTATGCACAAACAACCTTTGATGTTACATTCTGTTTTATTTAAAAAGGGCTTTTTCTACCGTACGTTTGGAAGCGTGAGTATAACGCAGTCGATAGGTAGTGCAACTTTTTTTTAAATTTCTGAACAATGTTTGCCTAGCGCCGTCAGTGATCAATATAATAATAGTTATATGGTCGCGTTCATGGATAATTCTGTTGTGCATAACTTTCGTGTTGTATAATTGTATTGTATTCAATTATTCTTTGTTTTCTTCTTGTATTTATTTTTCACTTTGTTTTGTGTCATCACCAAATGGGCCCTACGGAAGATCAGCACTGGCCTTCGGGCTAGCACTACGCTCAGTCCATTTCGTGATGCTCCAACTATTCTTTGTCATCTATTTTATATATACTGTCTTAGTCTTGTGCGTCACAAATAAATGATTATTTATTATTAACACTAAAACACGTACAAATAAATCTCATATGTGTTCCATCTGCGTTCACACAAGATATCTAAACAAGATTCTTAATTAAAGTGCGCGGTCACTCGTCGACAACCCTTGTTTCACGCGGTTATTTTTAGCGCAGTGACAACCCTGCGGCCGAGCGGGCTTGGTGACAAAGTATGAACTTAATTGCAATTATTTCGCTTTTAATATTGGATTCCTATGCAAGCTAAATTGCTCCAGTGGCTTTTTGGCAGGCGTTTATGAATAAGGGGGTTAGTCTCCTCTTTGACAAACATATATTATTATTAAGGTACATTACTTACATGTCACTTTGTAACTTTGTACCATCCAGTATGTTAACAAGTACCTACGTCGATGCACTCATGATCCCGGGGAATCAGTCAAATATTGTCGAGTCCTCGAGATAATATTTGAATATGGAAATTCCGCGTAACATGACAGAGTGTGTGGACATTGTCACGTGACTATTTGTCCGCATCTGTCATTCTAATATTTTTTTTACTTTTCCGCATGCACTTGCAGAATGCCATCATAGCTAGAGCCCTAGTTATTGGACAGTACGTTCCAGGCAACCTGTCAATCTCTAACTGTATTCATAAAACAGTGACAGGTATCTATCTCGCCCGCTCGGTCTTGTCACCTTACTCTTGTAAAAAGGATTTTGGTCAAGAGCATGTCAGGCCATGCTCAGTGTAGGATTCCGTAGTTATTCAAAAACTGCTGGACAGAATATGTTCAAAATAGTTTTGTTGTAAATTTTGTAGTTTTTTTGTTGTACCCATTGTTCAAAAGTTTTTGTTTATTATTCTGGAGCGGTAATTTCCGAAAATATTGACTTTAGAAAAAACTTTTTTTGAGAGCCTTACTATTTTTGAAAGACCTATTCAATCACTTTAGTACCAGGGGAGGTACCCGAAAAAAAATCGATGATTGTCAAATTTCTAGTACTAACGGCCACTGAGCTACGGACAGACAGACAGATAGCCGGATATGTCGAAATTATAAGGGTTCCTAGTTTACTACGGAACCCTAAAAATGAATTACTTCATCACATGTTTTCTGGCTCTATGTCACCAACAAGCCTGAGACCCCGCGACGCCACAAATAAAGTAAAAATCCCTGCGCTTTGGAAATTCAATAACTTCCTACGGATCTAGCGACGCGCGGACTTTAAAATATGATGGATGATGTCGCGAGCTAGGTGGCGCTAGGGCTGACAGTCAACTTTACTCTAAGTTTAAGGAGCTTTACGAGTAGATTTTTAATCTTATTTTTAGTATGTGACGAAGGTAGACAGAATCTCAGCCGAAATGGAAAGCAGGAACTGAGGCCCATGGACATGGTGATCAAAAAAATCGCATATGCGCTGCCTACCCTGAGGACTTAGATGGATTTAGACCCTGAGAATTTAGACGTATTCCTCAGCAATATAAACACATTTCCAGTCAGGTTCCTTAACAATTTTTGCACGGGATTATCAGTAAGGTTTCTGAACGTTTTTTTGGAAAATGACAGTTAGTTTTGGGTTTGTAGGTAGGCACTATCTATTTATATCGGCATTGATATAGTTTTAACGTAAATTAATACTTTTACGTATACAGTCCATGAAATGCAATGTTTTTTATTTTGAAATGGTGGCAAATTAAGCGTACGATCTCCGAAGCTATGGACACATTTTTTTGAAGAATTTCATTCATGTAGTTTCTACGAAAAATTTTGGTAGGGAGTCCGTTCTAGAACCACTTCTACGCCATCTTATTTGTTGTGTAACCTGACAAGTATGATAACGCAGGTTAAGCAAATGTTATGAAATAAATAAAAAAAAAACTGCTCGACTTACAAATTTGAAAACTATCCGTAATTTGCTCTGTTTTCCTTTCATGCTTGACCGAGTCTACTGGGAGATAGAATATTATCTAAGATGGCAACCCTGAATGAAGCGATTGATATATTGGCAGGCGACGTAAAATATGGTGTAACCGCTGCAAGCACTCGACTTACTTCCTCGTTGCATAAGTTGCAACGAGAAGAAAGGTGCTATATTTGTGTATCACTGAACTTGAGAGTTCAGTGGAATAAAAGTATAAAATAATAAAATGTGAGTTTTGAATATAAGTTTTTAATTGTTTACCACGATTATTATTCAAGAAATAAAACTATTGTTACGGATTATATCGCGTATATTAATTTGATTATATACCGACGTTTTGGACACCTTACAGGATTTGTGATCTACGATTGGAAGAAATTCTATAGATTTATCGCCATCAAAATAAGACAATAAGTACAAAATTTATAAACAGCAATATCAAAGACAAAATATTATAGGTACTATTTAGTCTGATCAAATGACAAATTTTGGCATTCCTGGAATCTCTATGTCACATCCAAAATGATTGGTAACATTTAGCAGACCGTTAGAAAAAGTACACCATACACAGAATCAATGAATAGCCTCTTAGGACACGTACTGTTATCTAAAAATATGAAACGAGAATAACCGTTAGAAAAATAGAAAAATCCAGGAATAGTACAAGAGGTTACGTGTAGTACGGGTACCGGCACAGGGTTGATTTATTGGAAGCCGACGTGGAGAGCTAAAACCGCGCGCACTTGACTCGCTTCCCCGTCGGAAACTGGGGGGAGGGGCGCTTTGTTCCATTTCTGTGCGTGTACTCCACTGGAAACCTTACCTTGTTTGCTTCACTTGTCTTGGTACCGTGTTGCGTGCCAGTTTTATTACAGAAAAGATGATCTTCGAAACTCTGCTAGTAGGGTATATACACAGATCGAAGCTAGCTGCAGGTACTTTACTAGCAAAGTTATCTGAACCTTGATTACTTATGAAAAGCCCTGAACTGTAAAGTCTACAGTAATTATTATTTGTGTGGTTAACTGATTACAATATCAATTCTATTTACAGACATCTGTTAATAAAAACTAAGAGTTATTTATTAATATTAAAAGTTATTATTTGTCACATAGGTTGTTTTTTCACTCGAGTCATATTTCATTACATTTACATTTCTTAAATAATGGCCCCACGTTGGGTGCCAACTTTAGATGTTTGATTATTTTTATCTTCACTGTAAAAGTACAGTAATGTTAAAGATAGTCTTAAAATAAATTCAGTTACAACTCTAATAGTAATTGAAAACCACTAGCCTTGATATTTTGCAGCCCCAATTTGGTCGCCAATTTAGATTGTAGGTTTATCTATACCTTAATGATTTGATATTGAGCCGTATTTTTTTATGTTATTAAAGGCAAATATTATGGCCCAATCTTTACTTTTAGCTTAGTTATTTTCAAATACATTATTTTCACTTGCATGCTTTCAAAATATTTCTACTTTTTTGAGCCGCCATTATCTCCAAAAGAGCTCGTTAATTATCATTCTGCAAATGATCTGGTTTAGATGAGTCCCGCCTCTGCACTGCGTTTTGACACCGCCGCAATTAATTTGACACGAGTAGTTGAAAATTATAGTTATTTGGCATTAGGCTAATGAAGAGCGGCCGCAAGCACATTAGCATCCGCCGCCGGCTGTTTAGCATGCATTATTCGACGGGAATTGTATGGAAATGGTTTTATGCTAATATGACATCAATGTATTGGTAAATATAATGGTATGCTTGGTTATTATGTTTCTAGAAACCCGTTCGATGATCCAATTGTAGCTTTCTGTGTAGAAGTAATTCTCATCTGGGAGGCTTATCTTTCTTTTCAGTGAAAATTTGTATTGGGTCATAGTATAGAGAAAAAATTGTTTCGTCTTCGTCCACTAAACCTTTGTGGGATAAAGGGCATTTAATATATTTTGTATGTAGGTACTACAGTGGCGAAACAAAAATATGCGGGACAATGTTTATGCCCTTCATTATCCGGCGTAAAGTTGTTATGGGACATTTTTTTTAATAAACAAAATATCCACCACCACCCGACCCGCTATTTATCCTGTTAACCTAGGGGAATCCGTTATGGATACCATACCACGCAGCCCAGGAGCAACGGGGTAGTTATGTCTGACTCGCATGGCCTAACCCCGTGGGGTGTTCCACCGCTCGCTCTGTGTGCGTGGCTTCGGGAACGCTGCTGCACACCTCCGAAAATCCGCGATAGACCTAATCTAACAACATGACAACAGAAGCGATCTCAGATACCTACTTATAATCACCATTGTCGTTGCAAAGTATCTAATGGCAATACAAAGTATACTGTAATGAAATTAGGTAATTCATTTAGCTCACGCGTTCGCTAATACGTTCATAATTACATGCTCTTGAATATGATATTAAATATAATTGGATCTACCTTGACGCATGTTATGTTACATCAAAATTTTATGTGAATCGCAAGCTACCCTCTTACTTTACATTGGCGTTTTTGGTCATAGACCTTAGGCGGTCCGTAATTGAATTAACTGAACAGTACTTTTTTATTTTTCTAAAAATACACTCAAGAAAGTATTAATTGTTATTGGTAAAATTTAGTTTATTTTCATTTTGATGTAAAAAAATAATACACAGAATTCACTGTATTGGAAAATGTACTTTTTTCAAAATCCTTCATACAATTTCACAGGTAATGAAATGACCTAATATTGTTAGCCTCCGTAGCCTAGTTGGTAGTGACTACCAACGAAGATGGAGGTTCTTGTTTCGAATCCTATTCATTTGTTCCATGGTCATGGCGATCTATATATTTACGTAAGTATCTATATATTGTATATATTATATCGTCGCCTGGTACATCACAAGCCTTAATTGAGCTTTCTGTATGACTAGGTTGATTTGTGCAAGATGTCCCAAGATACTTTTTTATATTATAAGGCAGCGGCAGGCTTTATACTGGTTAAGTTCCGGACGGAAGTCTTGTTAAATTTATATATTTTATACTGTCCCGGGTGCTAGACCTGAAAACGTGGCCGGCAGACCCGACCATAAGAGGAAAATAACATTTTGCTTGGAAGCGTGAGCCTGTAAATAACTACGTGAAAATATCCCGTACAAAGTGCTGCTTTTACCGGCACATAGTTTTTAGGGTTCCGTATTTAAAAACTAACCTCGCCTGTCCTTAAGCGCAACCTCACTACTGGTGACATTAACAAGTAAGAATGTAACATTTATCTTTAAGTTTAAGCAAATAACGTATTTGACACACCACTAATTTTTTATCGTATGAAGTCTGGCCAAGCGTTGTCATAATTATAAAAAATCGCATCATTCATCTTTAAATCAATATTATTAACATAAATAACTTTACTTCCATTTAACGCACAGCATGCTGTAATATATTTATCGGATCAATGCCATTTTTAATTGTATCGATTCATTTGGGTTCTTCCATTAATACAGCTTCCTTGGGACCAAATGTGCCAGTTTCTTATCGACGGTTTCAGTAACAAAAACTTCCATATAGGTATATAATCAAATTATTTTATTCAAACAATTTAAAACTTCTTCTATTACCTATAAGGCTACGAGTAGCCACATTAGGAGGCGAATGTCATACGCCACGCTAGGCAAGCTGATTGGCAATCGCAATAATGTGTCCACCATGTTGATAGTGGGTACTGCCTGTCATCAATTTTCAATAAATTCAGTGTCACTTCAATACCTACTACTCCTCGGGGAGTAGTTTTTGCCAGATCTTCCGAAGTGCACATAATTGGACACAGGGAGCACTGCATCATGTGTTTTGTTGTTTGTAAATCGCCACACTCACAGAGGATGTCACTTTGTAGGAGTAGAAGTGGCAAAACACTGGCAGAAAATAATTTTGTTAATAATTTGTATCATTTGATCCCTTTACACGAAGAAGAAAAAGAAGACTTCAATATCTTAGTCTACTTTTACGTGATCTTAAGTGATCAAAACGTGTTCTTACTGACGTCACCTGGCGGCATTGACTATGACGTCGTCTTTGGTATGTGACATCTTAATTTATTATATTACCGTACTTTAAACACCCATACAAGTAAGTTCAACTCGCACTTGTCAGGTTTTACGTGTCGCAAGTACGTCACAGCTTTAACGGTGAAGCCGGCCGCGTGGCGCTGACGCGTCGTAAAGGCAGCCATGTTTCCGCCATCTTACTAAATAAATATGGCGGCGGGATATCTTTTGAACGTTTTTAGCCTTTGTATGTTTTGGACAACAAAGTTTATCGATTTTGGGGGTTTAGATTTCAAGCGATATGATGTATGCAAGTAATACGAAACACTTCATTTATTCGACAACGAGTAAAGGCAATCATGTTTCCACTATCTTACTTTATAAATGAAGGGTCCACCGAAAAAACATGTCCAAAACTTTAAAAAATCAGGGCAAATTCACACCTTATTCTGTTAAAAGTAAGGTGGTTTTTCCTCGTGTAATTTGAATTGACTAGACATGTTCTTTCCGTGGACTCTTCAAATGTTGCTGCTTGACGATATACTTTGAGCGATTTTTTTTAGCTTTTGTATGTTTTGTGCAACGAGGCTTATTAATTGTTTGGGTTTAGATTTAAAGTAACAATACAAATAATTACTAATTGGCCATGAACAAAATTTTGTCCTAATTTCTCTTTTCTTAAATATTTAAGGTAAGACTTTAACAAGAAAACAACCCACAACCATCCATTTGTAAAACAACTTCTCAATTCGATCGTTTTATCAGAGCTCTGTATAAAATTGTAATTTTCGGCGCCAATTGACTCCTTTGACTAAGTTTGATAATCTCATTTTTGGTGACATTTTCTTTAGGAGCAATCAAGACAAGTTCTTTGCCGAAAATTCAGAAATCAAAATTATAATGACACAAAGGTCAGAGCTGAAAGAAGAATCCAATTGTTTTCGATTGCGACGAACCCGGGAGCGATTTTCAAATTTCACAAATTATATTAGTTTTAGATTATCGTCACTACGTAGCAAATTAAACCTTGTAAATGTTTTGTACTGTAACCAAAATCTAAATGTAGTACCTGTAAGTGCGCACAGAATGATTGCATTTCAACGCGAAGTGAGATCTGAGATATCAAATCAGTAGTTAATGACATAGTTTTATTACTCCATGTAATTCACACATTTTATATCAAAAGGAGTTCGCTTAAAGCGTACAGTCAATAATATATACACACTTTCGCTTACTTTCCTTAATGTGAAAATATATAGGTATAAGTATACTCCGTCCAACAATCCCTGTCCGTAAAAAAGGCGGCTAATTCAAATTTTCTATGTGAAGCCTGTATGTACCCCTAACACTTTCAAAAAGGGCGCTTTTTAGATGCGAATAAATGTATAATGAAACAACCAATCTCACAAAATAAAACCAATATATTAAAACAAATCCCCAATCCTTATGTACCAGTCACATTGAAATGTCGTTAGCGTGTTTCATGCACGGTACAGCGTCATCTAGCGACAAATTGAGTAAACAGTTAGTATGAACTTAGTTAAGGACGCAAACAAAGCCAACTATTTGCACCTACATTTTTTTAATTCGCCGCCTTTTTCTACTGTTAGTAGAAAAAGGCGGCGAATTCAGATTAATACATAGACAGAGTATATGTTACTATAATTATATATTTTATATATTATGTCCTTGACTGGTCATACGGAAGCAATTTGTTTTAAAATAGTTTATATAGTTATTTTAGAAAATCCTTTGGGAAGACATAAGGCAGTCTCAAAATAAATAAATTTGAACCGACTAAAAGTACTAAATTTAGATTTTTTATGGTTTGGCAACACTTGCCAAGGATGCCATGTTCTAAGTAGACTTTATACGTAAGTGCTGCCAGAGTAATGTGTTCCTCGTCTAAGTAAGTATTATAGAGTCGAAAAAAATGGACATGGAGTAAATGTGAATTACGAAAACAATTTAGCGCATAGGAATTATTTGTCGGTTCAATTCCCCACCGAGTCAAGTAAATATAAAAAAATGCACGCAGTTTAGTTTTTTTAGGTTGATTGAATGTAAAATCCTTCGTAAAATGAGCTTCGTATAATTTAAGGTTTTTTAGCACTGCGGCGTCACTCCCGAGCCTTTCACACTGTATGTTCAAATTCAAATTCAATTTTTTTATTGCGTTTCATGTGTAGGTACATTTGGTGCTTATACTTATATAACTAAAAGCGAAGTACGGTATAGTATGGTTTGCTGATCAAATGTTCTTTTAACCGTGATTAAAATTTTTGAATATTCGTTTCTGCTTAGATATGTTTCAGGATTTTATTATAAATGCTAACTGACATGGCAAATGGACCAGAGTGTATCATTTGTTTCCGATATCTTATAACTTATATTTATTTTATGTTTTAATTATTTATTTTTGATTTATAAAATGTATGACAGTAACATTGTTGGTATTATAATTTCTAACCAAACCTTCCGTCTTCTTTTCAGGTAAGCCACATTGCAGCACAACACAAGGTCCTTGCCCTTGCACATAAATTATTGTATATATAATATGTATACGAATAAATTTATATACTTGGGATCGAAAGAATCTCAATAAACATATTTTAAATGCGGAAGAACAAGTATACAAACGACGGAGTATAAATTTGAGCGGGCGACCCACATTCATAAAAATGTAACAGTTTTGTAAAACTTTTCAGAATTTATGTTTCAAATGGTGGCTTGTTTTGATATATAGGTGGGCACCGCGTTTCCATGGAGGTCGCAATTTTTGCAATTATTTTATATACGTACCTACTACATAGGTACCTACCTATACATTTTGTACTTTTGAAAAAGCACGTATTCCATCCTGTTAAAGACAGAATAAATAAATATTATGGTTTGAATCCCGGCGAGGGCATTATTTGTATATTTATTTATGATAAACAAATATTTGTTTATTGGGTTGCATATTCAGATGATGATATAAAACATGCTTCATACAAAATATACATATTTAATATACTACCCGTAATTTGACCGTTAATTTTATCAATGAAATTATTTTATTTTATAATTCATAACAATAGTAGATTGCTGCTCATCTTATTAAGTCTTATATTACAAAAAATGTGAAGAATGAAAAAATTTTTTTTTCCAAAATAAAAGATTCATGGTACTAACTTACTTTGGCAGACAAATGAGAACCAAAATACCTAATCATTGTAAGAGATTAAAAATTTTAAATAGACCGTGTACAAGTTGATCAAGCGATTTCTCTTTTCGTTACCGTTCGAAACAGCGTATCATTAATTAGCTCAGTACTTCAAGCTTTAGTTTTGCGCGGGTACACACAGAACTGAAGTTCGTCGCACTACGGGGCGTTTATTGGCATCACTTCAGTACATTTTTTGTGCGCCCTCTAAAGTCTACACATTGGTTGTTTTCCGACGTAGTGTTTAGTACATTGTGTATTAAGGGCGGTAAATAAGAAATTGTAAATGAGAATTCTTGTACCGCCCAATAAGTACTAGTACAAAAATAGGAAATAAAACAATAAATTCACAAAACTACTCTAAAGTGTAGACCACTTTTTTTACACAATTTAGACAATCATTTATCAAAATCAGGGATTACTTTTTATCATTTTTACAACAGAAATCAGAAAGGGCGGTGGGCGCCCGGCTAGTGCGACGTAATGTTGAATGAAAATCCTTGATTGCCCTAGGGCGTAAGGACGCATTGGCGCACTGGCGCGCATTGGCGTACTTACAGAACAGGAGTGATGAAAAAAAAATTACAGCTCAGTTTTCTCTCTTGAGTCCCAGCAAAGACATACTGAAATGAGACAAAGAGGTAACACATACTGAAATGTTCTAAATGACGAATTAAGTACTCTGTGAAAACGCCCATCATAAAATAATTTCTTCCCATCATCTTCATCATAATTTTAAGCTTATTTGTGGAGTACCTAATAGCCACTCTGTTATTGTCTTCTCTTCTGTTTTGAGCTGTTGATATGTCATGTCTCAGCTTGGCGATCATGGGCATTTACCCTTTAAGGCGTCCATACGCATAGGCTCAGGAGAGGCAGTTGTCCAGCAGTGGACTGATAAAGGCTGATGATGTGATATGACGTAATTACCTTTAGGCCTTAAAGAGATTGCGGTGCGCGGCGTTGCCGTGTGATCCGTATGTCATCTGAGGAACAAAAGCGCGAAGGGTACACAACGCGGCAAATAAAGCGACCGAAGTTACCCGGCTCCAGACGTGTTTACCCGCATCGCCGCTGTTTGCAGAGTTCTTCCTCATTTGTCATGACATTGTGTGTTTAAGGCTAGTCTCCACGACTTTGAATATTTATTGGAGATTGTTCAAATTAACCATAAGACAATAAATATAGAATGTAATCTCGCCGGGATTCGACCCAGCTTCGTAGGCAGGGTCATTATCATTACCGACCAGTCTACGGAGGCTGACGAGAAACAAGCTTATTTCGTTCAAAAACAAACCATTCGGATTACCAGACTGAACGCCATATTCTTATTTTGAAGACACACTGCTGATATTTTACTAAAATTTCAAATCTTTGATGCCATAATATTCCAAACAAAAAATACTTACTTAATACTCGTACATACCACGGGCCACGTATGTTGCTATCGTTTTAAAGGCACATGTGAAACAAAATAATATATAATAAAAGATGTAAAAACATAATAGACAAGTAACAGACAGATATTAGAGTTACGCATTTATAATATTAATATGGATTTACATAAATAATATCCGTACCCTTTTTCAAAACACTGGTATTTATAATGAGCTGCTAAGATAGAATCTCTGAATTTCCATTTCATACTCCATGTTTGTTCGTATCGCGAGTCATGTTTACCTCGGAGTTCTTCGCCATTTATCATACAACATTGTTTGTTTATTGTAACTGCTCGGGTTGCAACACGGATTTAACCCAGAGAACTAAGCATTAAGAAATTCGCGCAGCTTTAGAGTAATTCTGTTTTGAACGGAAATCTGGCGTCTTCTTACAATATTTGTGATTACAAAGAAGTGAATGCTTAATCGGCTTGTGGTGAGCTGTAGGGCAGTAATGACCCCACGGGCCTAAGTACTCCTGAGAATCGGCCATGGATTTCGTTTCCGGCGCTTCGACGATTGGAATGGAACCTCAAGGGGTCCGTAGAGCTCTCAGCTCTGGCTCCAGAGAGAGTCTAGGGAGGAGTCGTCAGGGTTGGCTCCATATTCCCACGCAAACCTTTCAAAAGACTAGAATCTGTAAGCCCATGATTCCCAAGGCGATATGTAAAGTATCTAGTAATTATGATAACCCAGAAGATGGTCAGACAGAGGATGAATATATTTTTTGCACAAATCCTTAATGAAATAACACTGTTGTGATTGAATCATACGGGACAAGGCTAGAAGACGAAACAAAACCTTCGTTCCTACCATATTTCTAGATCCAGCATCATCAAGGCAACACTTTATCTCCTAGTAAATAAATCTCCGGCACTAAAGACAGCTCAATTATCGCTTGCAGAGCTGCGCTTTAAACATTAATCTAGGTCACATTTTGTCTCTAAATTTTCTCGTAGAATGCCTGCAACTGACAGATTCGTTGCTACAAACTTTCGTATGAGCGCTAGTGAAATGGTAGAAATGTTATAGTCGTTACTGTTTAGCGATGCGTTGAGTATTCAAGTTTGAATGTCAGAACTAATTACTAGATACTAATAATAGACGAGACCTACCTACCTAGGAGTTTACCCGTGATGTGCCTCAAGGGATTTATTTATAATCGGATTACTTACAACAATATTCTTCATTGTTTCTTTATTTGATATTTTATATTTTGTAACCAGTAGCCGCACCTGGAGTTGGAAAGTAAGCTGCATTTTGTCATTCAACAAAAATTGCATTTTGTCGCGCTCGCACTGATATATTGGAGCGAGCGCGATGGCCAGCTTCACGTATCGAGTAAAACCTAATTTTACCGACACTTGTTGTCATTGTATGGCTACTGTACTTTAGTGTTCGTTTCATTTCAATGCTACAATAAAATACAAATTTACCCTATCTGCAAGTAAAAGGTTGAAAGTTTTCATATTAGATGTCATCATTATTATACCTTAACGGTATTAATTTACGTTCAAAGCAAAATATACCTAATAATGCAAGTCAAACACACCTGTCACTGTTTTTTATTTATTACAAAACCTTTTACCGCACAATTTCATAAAATCACTTCTGCTGCATCCTCTGATTCGATTTAGTTGGAAATTTTCGCACGAAAATTCCAATGAATATTATTAGAGTCAGTTTTAAAAAAACATGCATTTTCAGCCCATTCGTTTTGCATTCGAACGGATTTTATGGATAAAGGAATACAGAATGCGGAGTGCTTGGAATTAAAAATTGGAATAGAGACATTCCTGTATTTTAATCAACTAGTGGCTTTTTTGAACTAGAAAAGTGTACACATAAAATATTTAGACAAAACTCGACTCTATAAAAAAATGTACAGTGATCGACCAGACTAATAAAATTATTTTCATTCTTCGAGGAAATAGCCACTAATCAAATAATTCTTTTGTAATAAACACAATTCGCCACTAACTAAATATCCCTAACTAGAACATAATTATGTAATGCACAAGAAAATTATGAGGCACCACACATCAAGGCTCCTGTCCTAACAAATAAAATACCTGCTTAAGTAAAAGAAAGTATACATTTGGTATCTGCTCACTCCTCATAAATGCTTCCGTATAGTCTGTATGTACCTCCTAGAGTAAAATTTTGCCACCATTGAACGTGGCCAATATCTAGCACTTTCGCTACGGTAATTAGTTAACATCGCAATTAACCATACTTGCATCGGGTCGAATAGATCCGATGAAGTTGCGAAGGCGAAAAACACGATCTCTGTCTGAATCATTGAATAAATCTATCCAATCATATCGCACATGGTGACTGTACTTTTTAGGATTCCGTAGCCAAAATGGCAAAAACGGAACCCTTATAGATTCGTCATGTCCGTCTGTCCGTCTGTCCGTCGGTCCGTCTGTCACAGCCGATTTACTCGGAAACTATAAATGCTACAGTAATGAAATTTGGTTAGGATATGTGTTGTATGAACCGCTACAGGATTATGATACTATATATTATTGTAAAAAAACCATTGGGGTGGGGGGCCTCCATACATGTAACTAAGGGATAGAAAAAAAAATTTAGTTGTATATAAGCGTGTGGGGTATTAATAGAAAGGTCTTTGAAAATGATATGAAGGTTTATAAATCTCATTTTTATTTAAGCAAATCGTTTTCGAGATATCAGCTCTCAAAGTCTGAAAAACGTGTCCCCCCCTCTATTTTTTAAACTACGCGATATAAAAATCTAAATAAAATATATGTTACGCATATTAGTAAAATCTATCAATGATTTTTGGTTTGATTAAATTATCTCTTATAGTTTTTGAGGTAGGTTGATTTAACTGTATTTTTTTAATGATTAAGTAATTGATAATGGTACGGAACTCTTCGTGCGCGAGTCCGACTCGTACTTGGCCAGTTTTTTTCAATACTCTGGTCAACAACAGTCTGAAAGCTTAAAAATGTGTCAATTTCAAATTTTAGAATAAAATAGAATACAAAAATATCTTTATGTGATTACCAATGCTCGGCGGGGGTGGGCTGTTTTCATACTAAATTTCACGTGATACATGTCATTTAGTATGAAAACAGCCCACTCCCGCCGAGCATTGGTGATTACAATCAAAGAAATGAGTGAAACTAAATACACACCAAAAAGGTTGCCGCTCAGCATGTGTCATCCCACGACGCGGACTTTCAGGGCAACCAAAAAAAACTCAAGAATATTAATCTTAGAACCAATAAGCTAATGCCACCATTTTCTATGGAAAGCTAACTCTTCGCGCCTAATTTTGTTTTATTTTATTAACCACCTTTTTTAACTGACAGACTAATTGGCTATATAGTATAGAAATAAAATGTCCAACACATTATATCCGATGGATTGAACACGATTATTACTTGTAATCAATAATAAATACCGGCATATTGTAACATCCGACTCCCGTTTCTTATAACCCCGTTCCTGTAACAGGTCGTGTGAAGCACGTACGTAATATCCGATCCGGCACAAAGGAGTGTCGACTAAATGCAATAATCCTTGCTCCCGCGCCGTCTGTCGCTTAATATTGCACTAGGATTCAGGATCTTGTGAATTTGTGTATTGAGAACCTACCTTACCTATGCACCTGTAGATGTAAAAATTAGAGCCATATGGGGTAAATATACGCAGTGGATAAGTAAATATAATACGTTTACCGCTGGCTCAACCAGGCTGATTTTGAGGATGTAGCACCAATCTTCAAAGTCAAATAGTGATGGAAATGTACAGAGTTACTTTGTCACCGATACAATAAATTTTACCATATCATCGATATCGACAATAGATCACATTTATCAAATATATTTTTTTTTTTTTATTAATTTGATCTTCATGCAAATGTAATATAATGGACGCACTAATTACAAGGCGTCAACGGTTCGGTATGACGAAGGCGGCGGGAAGGGGTGATCGAACAATTGACAGTTCGGATGGATAGATTTGAGAATAAATTTGAACATTAGTATTTTAGTTTTTTCTTCCAAAGGGGTAGTAACAAAAAATGCTAGTATTTTGTATTTTGGACTATTATTACGTTGGACCTTATTCCAACGCAATAATGTGAAAAAGTGGTTACATCTTTTTGTAATCGACAGTACAAAAAGATCTACCGCTCAGTTCGAAACGGGCAGTAAACGTCCTTTCCAAGTCAATCCCAGCTAACATTGGCTATCTCGATAAACCGATAATCCGTTGTTAGCTCAACACACAACGCCTGGTAACGCAGCCGCAACGTTCAGAAACAAAACGCCGAACTAACATTCGAGTTGTCTGGAGATACGTCGTTTTGGAACGGTGCACTGCAGCTCATTATACAATCGCCACGGATCACTTACTACACCCTCGGTCAAAGAATACGAGTATATTTTTCATAGAAAATACTGTAAATGAAGAATCCACGGAAAGAACATGTCTAGTCAATTTAAATTACAGAAGGAAAAACCACCTTACTTTTAACAGAATAAGATGTGAATTTGCCCTGATTTTTTTAAGCTTGGGACATGTTTTTTCCGTGGACCCTTCAAATACGCTGATTTCAAATACATTTTTAAATGTAGGTATACCTACAAGATAAGTGTAATCCAATTGAATATCCAGTTGTATTGGAAATTCCCTGATTTTACCATTGCATCCAAAAACATCTAATTTTATTGTCAAATATCTCTGTAAATGTAAAAATAGCAAAGCATGATTAAAAAGCCCCTTATTCCATACATTTTTGGCGTGCACCTTCCGCTCGTACAGCTTACTCATTTATTTACTAAATTGCACTCATAAACAACATGTGAAACATGAACCCTGGTATCCAGAAATGCAATAATAAGAAAATCGGCCATCCTCTTCTAAACCTACCTACTCTTACATCAAAAGAAGAAGGCAACAAGTTTTGGTATCGCTGGCTTCTCCAACTCTTTACATAAGTTTAGGGAAGCAGACCATGGGATTGAACGCACTTACATCGTTAATTAACTTCATGGCTCTCTGACCCAAATACAGTCTTGGCCTCTGACACGAGGTTACCCCTTTTCCCGCCAGTCAGCGATTTGGAGTCCCATATCTAGAATGTCCGACAGGTCGCTGCCCTCTTGTCTTACCCAGATATTATGTCTGTTTGGCACCAGGATCTTCTCCCATTCATTTAACGTGGCCCAGCCATCGGATACGATAGGCTTTCGTCTCACCAATCGTTACGTCATCAGTCTATTATAAATCCACTGCTGCACAACCTCTCCTTAGCCTATCCGTATGGACGCATTGAGAGGTAAATGCCCATAATCGCCACACCGGGCAAGCGGGTTGGCGATCGCAGTAGTGTGTCCAATGTGTCCACTATGATTCATCTGCTGCACATCATCAATCTTCGATAAATAAATAGTGAGTGACACTTCAATCTCTTAGCAGACTCTTACGACACCCACGGGAAGAGTAGGGGTGACAACAAATGTATTCTTACTGCCGTCACCACACGGCCAGATCTTTTACCAATAATGTTAGACAGCACGGTGTAACACGGTGTCTATCCGACATATTCTATGATAACAGCTAACATTAGAGGTTCGCTCTTGTACGGGCTCGCTTTGAGCCGAAATAGTCTGTCAGCTTCAGACCAAAATGCTACGGAGAAATTATATAGTAACGTGAGATGTGACCTACATTAGTTTTAGAATTCGTCTGCTATTGCGTTGTTCAATGCAGATTTCGAATGCACAGGCTAAAGTGAAAGATACTGAAATGTAGTGAAATAGACACGCGAATATCAGGATTATTCGTATTGCTATTTTTAGGAGTAGCTTACCACTAATTTGAACAAGAGTTTAGTTAATCCCACAATGTCGTAACAGATGTGCTTACCATAGAAAAAATCAACTGCGAAAGACTCTGGTTGTCACGGGATTCGAACCCGCTTCCTCTGGATTGCCGGTCCAACGTGCTTCCAATTACACCAGACGACCTACCGTGAACCACAGCGAATTTAGTCAATGGTATTGTGAAGAGTTTAGTTTCAGTCTTTTGACATGTTTTATACGGTTTTTTTTAATGCTTGAAGAGTCCAAATGTTATCTTATATATTTTTTTCTTCTACCAAGAACCTATCCATTGGATATGTATGTATGTTAGTATGTTGCAAAAATATCATGCTTTTGTATTTTGTGCAAAACAAAATGTACTCGAAATTGGATCAAGACTTTTAAAGTTATATATCGTAGCTCTGTCTCTTGTTGTTGTATCCATCAGCAGCTTGGGCCCCATCTTCATTTCCAATTTTGACAATATTATTTATGCATCTTGCTTTGTTAAAATTGTTTTTTTATTAAAATTTTGTACATTTATAAAATATGGATATTGTGTAAAATAATTGTCAATATTAAATTCTTCAGAAATCGCCGAATGTATTTTTCAACACCTATTAATTTAATCTAGTACTCACTAACTCAGTCTTAGTCTCAGAGATCTCAGGTAGCCGTACCATGACTTGGAAAGTAAAGGACATATTTACGCTTTACTCGATATGTAATGCATTCTGTCGCTCCGCACTGCCATATTGAAGCGAACGCGATGGCCTGCTTTACGTATCGAGTAAAACATAACGTCATAGTATGTCTACATTGGCTACTAACTTACATGACATGTATTACAAAAAACCGCTCTGTTGTAATCGGGAAGTGTATTAAATTGAACTCGCAATATTTTAATACAAACAAACAAAAAACAGGCCTAAAATAAAATATACGAAGAGAAATGATAAGCTATATCTGACGAATTAATCCCTAGAGTGTTGCAGTAGTTACTACATACAGGCAAAATATAAAGCTTAAACATCTGACTTGGCTTAACACAAAAGTTCCCAAATTCCAAATAAACCAAAAGTAAATCCACAACCATCCAATAGCTATTCCAATGAGGCGCATTCAGATTGAAAATGTATTGATTTGATTTGTGTTCTCTCATCGACATCAAATAGTTTTTCCTAACTAGTGCGGATAAGTAAACTTTGCGCACGCTTCGCGTGCGTAAATGTCTCTTTTTAAGGTACTTGTTATGAAATAGTCGTTCGATACACGTGTAAAAACTTTTTAACTCGGGTGATTGTCGCCCTCGTTTCACTCGGGCTCCAACTTTAACCCTTGTCGAACAAAAATTTTTTTGCACTTGCATCTTCTAAATGTACTATAGTAGTGGTCGGAACGAAAATATGTGCAAAACCTTAACCAAACTTCATATGGGAACACTGTATCCAATTTTATTGCCTATCTTGGAATCTTGAACATGCAGTGTTTAGGTGTGTATATATGTATATTTTATGGACGTATGTATGTGCTCTTTCATGTCCTCTTGACAAGTTTTGCACCCAAAATTCCGATCTCTAGACATGAGCGTGTAAACGTCACGTCAATATCAGATCAGTACCACATTTTAAAACAGGAATCTCACGTCACGAAAATCGCCAAACATTTAATCTCATACATTGTAAGTGCACAGAGAGTATGTGAACAAACAGAGTAATTTCCAGTTAAAATGCGGGCGCGCGCTCGCTCATCCTCCCGACGTTACTCTGGCACTTTGTTGCTCGGTTTAAATCTGCCAAAAGCTTTGATAGTGTAGTCACACCAAAATAGTACCTGGAGGCAAAATGGCGTGCTGTAATGTAATGCGATTGACACCGAAATAAAAGGCTTTTGTAGTTTTTAAGTCAGCTATATTCGGAAAATATAACTCCTTGAATGGGAACAGCATACTTATTCAATTGAAATCTACACAAAAATATACAGTGTGTAAATCTAATACGGGCGATAAATTATATTATTCATGGATTACGAGGTTTTTTTTAGGTTACCTACTCTTAATTACGACCCCACAGAATATTTTTTAAGATTTTCGGAGCAGCAATCAAGCTACGAACATTTAATTGTGTTGATACTCTTGAAATTAGCTGTCAATGATCATTTAACTTGAGTGTGTTGCTCTGCATTGCGCGCTGAATTATTTTGTACCTACGGATGATTTTGTTGCTCTTATTTTAAGTAAAAGTTATCTAAATGTACTTATTATATCCTAAACTAACCCCCGTTAAGAGCTCCGCCCGTATTAGACTTACACCCTGTATGTGTATAGGTATTTTGTTATTACTTATTACCTATGTTTGTGTAAGTGAATAAAAAAGGGGGTAAGATACCAAATATGGTAGTTTCAGAGCAAAAAAGGAAATTTGGAGGTTAGAAAGTTGTTTATTAAATAAAACAACTCCTTAGTTTGTGTATCCATCCTTATGTATGGCTGTATTAGAAATTAGGTAAAAGCCCAGAATAACTTTCTTTCCAGACTTCTACAACTCTTACGTATTGTCTAAATACGTGGACTCGAGTCAATGAGGTTTAACCAGTGAATTCGCGAAACGAATTCTTGGCCGTCAAATTTCAAGCTCCAACGAAAGATGATGATAAATGATAATTAAGAGGAATGTATTTTGAAATCCTTTGTTATATTTAAAATATTAACAAACCGGGTTACTCACATGTTTAAGTCGATGATTGCTCGACATGTTTCGACCCATTAAGAGGTCATAAAGGGGGATGCACACAATACTCTAACTTCTTTTGTTATGTTCTAAATATTTAATTTCGTTAATTTATTATATTCTAACTATTCTGTACAATATTTAGAGATACTGTGATTACTGAACAATTTTCTTTTCATAGGTACGAACAGTAGTTTTATGAATACCTACATATTATATAGCTCATAGTACTAATCAAATGTCCAAAAATAGAATTTTGAGAGTGAATATTCCGGCCGAATTAATAATATCTTTATTAAAAACACCAAATTCCTATTTAATATAGATATTCTGCTCACTATATTAAGATGTTTGAGGTTATGAATGGATTAAGGCATGTTTTAGTTTTTTACTTTTTTTGTGTTCTACCAATAAACGTATGTATTGTATCCATTAGTTATCGTTACGTATTGTCGTCTATTTCGTCTTTACTCTGTTTGCCTCACTATTTGGTGCTTCAAATCTCCCCATAACATAGATTCTTCAGTAAGTTCGGAAACTCAATCAGAGATAATGCGACTCGTTAACGCGGCCAAAAGCAAAGTTTTACAACCACAACCTGTGCTTTTACCATGAGTTGGCGTGAGCTATCAACTGTGCAACTAACGTACTTTTCATCACTTTTGCTCTTACCAATTTGTGCGCACGAGCGAGGTGAACGGAAAGAAAATTACGCAAACGTTAACGTTTCTTCGCTGCAAACTGTATTTAGCCGTACCATGAGTAGGAAAGTAAATATTACTTTAGGTTTTACTCGACACATACCTAAAATAGGCCATTGCGCTTGCATACGTCTAAAAATAGCTGGACATGTAGTATGAGTATTACTCGCTATTGAAAGTAAGATAAAGTCTCTTTTCACCAAAACATTCTATCAAAAATGTTTAGAGTACTTTCTCTTCATGTCCTATAATGAAACACCCGGTATATATGGTACTTCTTTTACGCACTAGTACGAGAAGTGGTTCATTTCTTGTTGAAACTTCGGAGGGCAATCTGTACCTAGCATTTTGTGTTACGCACTCTTCTAGCATACCTATTAACCCCAATGTGCGAACGAGAGACGTGACGTAAGTTAGTGATTGGGACCAACTCATGCTAGGGTTGGTCTGACCCAGTTCTTTGAAATATGAGCGAACGCGAAAGTTTATTTATGTATCTGGGAAGTAATGGTATGAAATAGGGTAAGTATTATGCTCGTAGTTGGCAGAAAATGCATCAAGTTGGCGGTCGTTTTTTTCCGTCTCCTGTTATTTCCATTTTCTTCGTTCAATAAAATCTTGAGTTGTTTTTTGGCAGCACGAACGTTCGTAATCATCATATCATCGGAAAGGTCCACTCTACTCATTTCTGAATATAGGCCTCCCTAAATATAGGCACATTGATCGGTCCCGCAGTCCCGCGCTACCCGCATGATCAAATATTTCAACTCTTTTGGGGTGAATTGCAACAGCCTCCGTAGGCTAGTCGACAGTTGCTTGCAAAATAGGAGGTCCCGGGGGTGACCATGACGTACTAATGCGGTTCAGTTTAGGTCGAGAGAAAGGGGCAAGGCTATACGAGTTATATACCTCTGTCCTTTTTCCTGAATCTAAACTGAATCGCGTGCCGTTTATCGTGCTACTCGTCACTTTCGCACTTGCATACTTGTTAGAACCTGATTATTATTGTAGATAAAGGCTAGAAAACGCACGTAGCCGATTCCGTGATTTTTAGTAGTAGTAGTAGTAGTAAATCTCTTTATTGTACACAGAATATGTTACAACACAGTTATAAAGAAATGTAAGTACAAAGGCGAACTTATCCCTATAAGGGATCTCTTCCAGCTAACCTTTGAGAAATTGAGTGGAGATTCGAAAGTTTAGATAGACAAACTCACATCAATTTTTCCGCTTTGTATCGAAAATGGACCTCACTCGTACCTACTTCGGTTCCCCGAAGTAGGTACGAGTGAGGTCCATTGGATGGGTTTCCACCCATCTGGGGAGTTCGGCCTAATACGCCTTACCTTGGTAGGGACAGATCTGATGCATTTGGTTAAGGGTATTCTACGAGAATTTCTGTGATGAAAACCTTTTGCTTTGTATTATGGATACTTCAAACAAATACTTAAAGTTCAAGAATATGCTGCTATTTGTTATCAATATCATGAAATAACCCAACATTCTTTTGTAAAAGTATTATTTTAATAACGTTTCATAAGAGACTCGTAGAATGCTCCAAAATATATTTTTAATTGAGTTCCAAGCCCACAATCGCTTTAAAGAAGTTATGATTGGTCGCATGAACTGGAACAAAACCTACTTTATACTTTAAAGCTCAAACTTCATCTTTATGAGCGAGCGTGCAAATATAAGCTACCACGTAATACAGTCAAGTGTAAAAATATGACTCGATAATACACAGTTTATAATCATTTGTTTGACTCAATAATAACTATACGTGTGAGTCTTAAAACGGGGGTTAACATGGGGCACAACAAGTATAGTTAGATAAGTTTTACTAAAAATTACAATAAAAATATGTACATTACTGCTTCTAAAATATTCAAAAATTGATAGGGGTCGTAATTAAGTGTAAATAAAAAAAATAAAAATAAAAAATCGAAAGACCGCAATCCGAATGATCGACTGATGACTACGATTTTGTGTAAATACAGGATAACATTATGAAGTGATATACATCTTAAATATTGGCTCAGTAGGGTTATGACGGTCACCCGTTTATCGTAGGTCATCATTGCCGTGACGCTCAAACAAGTATGTAAGCACTGCTTAAACATGACAGTTTTAGAAAAAGATGTAATTATTAAGACGTTAGAGCGTCGTTTACTGGACCAGAACGGTAAGTCACTTTAATCGAACAAAATTTTAAATATTAAACTCGATTAGATGTTGATAAAGTTGTCACCGGGCACCAGGGAGCCGCGAAGTAGATTATGGCCCAGGCCGCGAATTCATTAATTACCCGAACGCCAGCGCGTTCATTCTTGTTAGTCCTAACTTTTCAACACAGGGGCCTATACGTATCAGAATTTGGGGGTACAACACGTTTTAATTTTAGGTGGGTAGATTTAGCTTAATCTGAATTGAGAGATCGTGATACTTTTACCTGAGGCTGTGTGGTGAAGGCAGTAAGAATACATTTATTTATTCCACCCCAACTCATCCCGTGGGCGTCGTAAGAGTCGACTAAGGGACTGAAGTGTCACTGACCATTCTTTGATAGAAAATTGATGATGGGCAGCAGCGTCATCATACTGAATACAACTACTGCGATCGCCAATCCATGCAATCCAGCGTGGCGATTATGAGTTTATAAGAATAGTTAATAGGAGAGGCCTACGTCCAGCAATGGACTGAGATAGGCTGATGATGTATGCTTACCTAAAAAAAGACCAAGTTTACCCATATCCAAGGTGGGACCTTCGTTATCACCTTTTGCGACTGACCAGGCCTGCTACCGAAAACTTCTAAATTCGTAAGTTTTGAGCATTTCTCTGTCATTCTAATGACGTCTTCGTTGGAGTGACAGATGAATCCTCGAAATTTGCGGATTTCAAAGTTTGTGGTAGGGCCTCAGATGTCTGCCTAAAGTACAAAAGCCTAATCTAGACTCCCTTAGAAGCTCCTTCGTTACGCTTTCTAAAACTTACCAGGCACGCAACCTCTAAATATTGATATATGGGCCCCCTGATTTTTGATATATGGGTTCTGTAAAGGTGTAGAACCAAGAAGAAAAGCGAGGTCAAACATAAAACAAAAATTTGGAAAAATGAAACACCCTAACTTACCTACTTAAATTATAACTAACTGTAAGCAACAGCGTTATGTTTTCAAAATGACGAGCGTTTGTCCGATCCTTATTCCCTATATGTATTGTGACAACAAGCAGCAAAAACAAAACGGGATGGTTCTCTTTTAATACTTGCATTCTACAATATTTACAATATCAAGACGTAAAAATTTTTACAAAAAAACCTTAAGCTTAATTTCTTTTAAGACCCACACTGCAAATACTACACAAAAGACAATTATCCTTAAACAGAACGACAAAACTGAACGTTTCTGGCCTTAATATTGTTACTTTGAACATTCCAAAGGTGATATTTCTCCAACAACCGCTCCGAACGACTGCAGGACTAATTGCATTCCAGCTGCACTTACTGCACCCTTGTGGACTCTCATTCCCACCCAAGTGCATTGTGAACTGGACTGGATTGGGAGTGTTATTACACATTGGGAATTGGAGCAATATTTACAGAAGTACAGAACGAGTTGCTTTAACTTATTATTTCTAATTACGATTCCTTACGACGAGAGCATCATCACATAGGACACATTATTGCGGTCGACCGTAAATAATATATCTCAGAAATTATTATTATCAATTGAATCACCAAACTCACAAGGACATGCAAAGTAATACAGCTGTACATCATCGGCATACAAATTATATTGGCAATGTTTTATAACCTTAATGACGTCAGAGCTATACTTATATAATAAAGAGTAAAGGACCGAGTATAGGACCCTGTGGGACTCCGCGACTCAATCGTCTCGGGTCTGATAAAAGTATTGAGCCATCATTATCTTTAGATATTTTGACTGACTGCGTACGTACTTCAAGATAGCTTTTAAACTACAAAATTAAGTAGATTTATTCCGTGAGCCCTATTCACTTTTTACATAAAAGTAGAAAATAAAAAATTGTGGGTTTCACGTGTGTACTTAGAACTGTAACTCGTCAAATCTATACGTGTGGAGTAACCCATATTGTATAGATGATCGATAGTATCGATACCTAGATACTCGTAAATTTTATTTCGGGTTAAATTCCGTGTTTATTATGATTACAAGTACACGACGAAACCTTCTAGGTCATTGGAAGGTACAAAACAAGTGCCGGTTTGGTAAATTACATACGCCCGCCCTCGACTAGATTTTTCGAAACCTATGTACTTACTGGATTCCTTAATATTATTGTATTTGTATTGGTAAGCCTTTAAAGGTATTTCCTAATTTTTCCTATTGATTTAAATGAGATTGATGAGAATTTTCAATAGGTTGATAACAACCCAATGAGAATGGGGTTTATATTTTAAGATAACATAATAATTTTACAGTAAGTAGAAACCCAAATAAAGTTTATTCTTGTGTTACGATAATATTTTATCATGCGTTGACTTGAAGCTTCACATGTAAAAAAGCATTTTTAACTCGTAAATAAAAGACAAAGGTTCATAAAACGTAACAAACCGCAGTACAACTGAAAAATGTTTTGATATTCGCATTTATCACGCGGCAGTCGGCACATCCTCCCTGATCTAATAAAAATGAAAAGCGGTGTCAGTGCGTTTTACTTTTATTTCTCTTGGCACGTTCCCTTTTCTCTTACCACGAATGACTGTCATAGTAAATGAGTAAACTCCCTCCAATTTTACACACTTATAGAGTGTTGTTACCTACGTCTAGAGAGAAACTTGTCCGACATTCTATGTAACCTGTAGCAATGAAGACAATTTGTGTCACCAACACTACGCAATCGCGTCTAAGCAAAATCAAACCAAGTTGAACTTGACGTGACGCCGAGTTCATTATTTTAACGATAGTTTCGTTTTGAGTAATACAATTTTAAAAAGATTAAGTAGACTGTTTGTTGGTTTGTATAAATGCCTTCTTTGATTAAATGGTTTTATAATCAAAGTACAGTAGTAATCAAATATATCATTATGGTTTAGATGCTAAAAATGAAGGTCGTATAATTATATTGTTGGCAGCTTAACTTTGACGTCGACGCGGCTATACGAAAAAAGTTGTAATAATTAGTTTCAGAATTACCCAAATTCGGCGATTTCGGAGCCGTCAGAATTAAGATGTCTTTATTAATATTAAACAAATCGGCACTGAGAGAGTTTGGGCACTCGCTAGTGACTACGCGGAACCCATAGTAGGAGTACCTACTGCAGTGTGTTAGTAGTAGGTTGGGAGCTCAGAAATAGGTTACACAACTGCAGGCTGTGTCAGGCCTCTTTTATGGATAGGGCACGTCTGGCGACTTAATTTAATTTTTTATGCACTACATAGTTACCAGTCTGTGGAAGCATCAACTTTAAAAACCTAACATTTTAAACGCTTTCCCTCTCACATCAAAATGTGACATACCTACACGCCATTATGTCTACTGATAAACAACGAAAATAAACCTTAACTGTCAGCAAGACTTTGATAGCATACTCGATGACCAATTGACCACATTTTAGTGGCTGCTGGAGTAGTAGGCACGACAACACACGACCGCTTTACTGGTTCGTGGCATTCAAAGGGTTCAGTATGTATATCCTTTTTTCAAGAACGGCATATTTAGTCCCTGACTTAACCGGAGTATTTCACACATGAACATTTATTTTTCAAATTTTCATCCTGAAAAAAATAGACACCTTGAACTGTCAGCAAAATTTGGCGTGTATTTAATTAAATAAAATTTTCACAACAAAACATCTAGGGTTTCGTCAAAAAAAGATGCATAAAATAAAACAATTAAATAATCTACAAAACGATTCTTCATCAAAAAAAAATAATTGTGAAAACAAGAAAAAAACATCTAGCATATATTTCCTACGCAAGGTAACCACTTGGCCCAAAGGTTCCAAAAATACTCGCTGCATTGCCGCGTCGGACTGCCAAAGGCATACCTTGATTGACTAAATATTATCATGAAGAAAGGATTGATAAAAGCAGGCTACATAATCTGAAGTAGCGAGAACCAGTAAAGGAACGAGTTGGGAGTTAAAATCACAACGCGGAAACTTCGACTTTTAAAGTAATTTCATAGAACTCTGAGGATGAAAAGTTAGTCAATCAAATGCTTTAGCCGAGCGCCGGAGCCTGTCTGAACTTTCGGCTCGTCATAACATTCTTATAACTGTTCTAACAAAAAGTGCGAGGAAAATTACTGTATTTATGTTGATACTTTCAAAGCTTATCTTCCCTAACGTTTCGACGCCTGGATTCTGATCAGAAAATGTCGACGGATTGATCATATTTTAGTAAAAACACATTTTGTCACCACCCCAACTCCTCCAGCGGCTGTCGTGAGAGTCGACTAAGAGATTGAAGTGACACTGGCCATTCTTTGATAAAAGATTGATGATAGGCAGTATCGTCATCATAGTGGACACATTACTGCGATCGCCAATCCGCTTACCCAGCGTGGCGAATATGGGCATTTACCTGCTAATGCGTCTATACTCAAAGTTAATAGGAGAGGTCTACGTCCAGCAGTAGACTAACATATTATGTAGTCATATTTTGTGAATATTAGCGTTTCGCCTATCTAAGCAAGGTATGCGCTCGCAAGCTCCAGCAAAAAGGGAGCCAAGCCCGTATTGTTCTGACATAAATCAATTTCTATTACTCTTTTTGCCGGTTATTCACTTAGCATGCCAAACTTTGCAAAATTATTATTTTCCAACTTCCCTTTCGTTTGCCCCTTTCGCCAACCAAGTTAGGTTAGGTTGGAATATGATAATATACGTAAGATATGTCTGTAAAATGTGACAGTTTTGGCAACTGATCTTTAAGCGAAATGAAATTCTGCAATAAGTTACGTAGATGCAATGAATTGGTTGGGATGATATTCGAGAAATTATTTTCGGCGATAAATTCGAGCACCTGCTGTTTGTCATCAATGTCATCATCATTAATCGATCGAAAAAGCTCTTGAGTCTTCCCTTTACGTGAAAGGTCAATGTCAAGCATACATTTCTGATTTGGTCCACAAGATGGCCGATCTGCTGACCGACCACGAATCACGATCGACACGTTGCCTCTTTCGCACTGGTAAATTCGTTCATAAGTGTGACAGGCAACATGTCAATGGCTGTTCCCGGCCTGTATAATCCCTCAGCATTATCGAGACACGTCAGCGGTTGCCGTGGCAACGGGCTTATTACACGCCAGTGGCTGGATTAGTCTGCTCCGGTGGACGGCCACACATAATAGGATGTGGCCACTTGCGCAACACAGATAACTTAATGAGACACTAAGGACTGATTTTTGAATCCCTAGATAAAAGGTAAGCGTTAGTTAAAATGATCACAGTCCTTTTATGAAGTCATCAGTCAAAAAAGGAGAGAGCTAAAATTTATCTGACAGACACTGTTAATTGGAGATTGAAAAATCAGCCCTAAGTCATTGTTGTTGCTACCCATATTCGAGTACCTAACGTTAAATATTATCTAACCATTGGTGGGAAAGTGACGATTTTATGCCGCGAAAATTTTAACAAATAAATATATTAAGGAAAGTACTGTTCGATTTTTCAGAACTCGGAACAAATGTAAATTTTTGAGTTAACTCATATTCAGAGGCCCTACCGCGAAATACGAACGAAGTGTTGCCTCTCTTTCGCACTTGTGAATTTGTACGTACGTGTGACAGAGAGGCAACACTTCGTTCGTGGCCTCAGGCCTGCCACCGCGAATACCGATGTTCGTAAATTTCAGGGATTTGTCTCTGTCAATCCAACCAAGGCGTCATTAGAGTGACAGAGAAAAATTCCCGAAATCTGCGGATTTCGTAGTTCGCAATAGGGCCGCAGAGAGAGAGATTAGTTTAACGCCTTGTGTACTTGTATCAAATAAATAGACTAACATATTACCTTTGAATGAATATACATTACATATGTTACCTTTGAGCTTGTCACCTGGTATGACACGCGTCGTCGCCTGCCGTAATCACTCATTATAACATAATAGCTACACCTGGCTGCCAATTAAGACAATTTGGTTCACTGGTCAGTAAACAATAGCGCCGGTGACATGCATTACACATTGTAATTAGAAGCTTTATTCCATTGAAGGTAGATTTTAACCTTTCGTATGCTTAGGAGAACTCATTTGACACCACACCAACTCTTTTCGTTGGTGGCGTAAGAATCGGCTAAAGGATTGAAGTGTCACTGACCATTTCTTTATCAAAGATTGATGATGGGCAGCATCATGAATCAATAGACGGCAGTTAATTTAATTTGTTATTTATTTTATGATTCAAAAGTGGTTGTTGGGTCAATATCTGAGCGTTTCAACCGCCTAATTTTGGTGGCATCATTTTTGCCGAAGTTTTTATTCGTTACAATGTGCTGCTTTGTCATTTGTAGGAGGAACGGTACCTTATAAAAATGACGAAGTATAACATTGAAACGTATAGAAACTTCGGCAAAAATGATGCCACCAAAATTAGGCGGTTGAAACGCTCAGATATTCATCCTGTTATTGCGCCAACTTACATAAATAATCCTTTGACTTTGACATGGACACACTAATGCGATCACCAATCCGCTTGTCCAGCGTGGCGATTATGAACATTTACCTTCTAATGTGTCCATATGCATAGGCAAAAGAGAGACAATTGTCTAGCAGTAGACTAATAGGCTAATGATGTGATGATGCTTAGGAGCAGATCTGCTCCATCATTTCACTTCATGAAACAGCCGTCAAAGTTTGTTTTTTATGTGACGAAGGTAACAACTGAACTCTCAGCGCACCTGATGGAAAGCAGGAACCAAAAATCGCCTATGCGATGAGGACTTAGATGGATTGCCTCTATCTATGCCAGTAATTACACCGGCTATGTTACCCCAAACCGGGACACAGTACTAACTATTTAGCGGCAGATTAACGGGTAAGACGGTGGTAGCTATCCGGGCGGACCCTGCACGAGGTCCTACCAACCGCAAAATTTGGTTTTATTGGTATGCTTGACGTTTCCGCAAACGAAAGGTTAAGAATAAAAAAAATATTCTTTAAAATTCTATTTTATTCTATTATTTGTGTTATTTTACGTCGGTCCTTAATATGATTTGTTTTTAACAAAACTAAGCTTTTGTCCTATTTTTCCTAATCCGAACACGAATGATACTAAAGCCATTTACACGAACACCATTATTTTGTTTCAACCTGTAGCTATGATACAATATACCTACATTTAAGATAAACAATGGGTACTAAGTCAAAACACAAGCAGCTTATACATGTAAACTGAAGGTCTAACAAAATGTAACTAGGTTTCAACCCGCCTGAGTCCTTTAGACGTCTTTGACGCACCGGGTCAAGTACTTACACGCATATGTTACATTATGACGTTATTCTCACTTCTGATGCTTTGTTTTATTTAAAACAATAATGTATGATCATCACCATTAACATAATGTGTTCCATTCGTATATGTAGATACAAATTATGCTGTAACATTATTTCATGAGATTTTTTTTCAACTTCTATTGTAATTGTTTTTTTATGGAATAAATCAAATAATTTATTTATTACATGTTTTGGTTTGTGTTATTTCATTTAACTAAGAACATTACTGTACAATAATATATGTTATTGTATATTTAAATAAAATTATCCATTAATCTTTATTTTAAACATTTTATTTATCAATTATAAAGTCATAAGTTCCTATAGAAAATAGAAAACATGAATAGTTTGTCACTGAATAACACCCCAGGCGAATACAAGCGCCAATTGATTTTCTGATTAGTTTGGAACACGCTAATCAAGTGGCAGTGTTGTCTGCAGCGGGTAATTTACTGGCCAATCAAACTGTTTGACGTACGAGTCTGGCTAAATATGTAACTACAATTAACTCTACTTTAGAGCTCGTCATGTATATTAAACACTGTGAACATGTCGCGTTCAGGTTCGTAAAGAAACTCGTCAATAATGGTATAACAATTACATTCACATACCTTTGAGTTAGAATTAAATTAGTATACATTATAGTACATCATTGCAGACGCCGGGAAACCAAACTTAGCGGGCTGCGTTCATTGCTACGTTCGGCCGAATATATCGGTAATTTTTCCAAACTTGCAATGAAATGTATACACACACTTTAGCTTTGAATAAAATATAAATTTCATAAGTAGAAACGAGTAACGAATATACAAATAATACTTATGGAAAATGGCCACGTGTGTTATGATAGTTATGATTAAAACTGTCATATTGGTACCCACATCACAAGCCTTAATTGAGCTTACCGTGGGACTAGGTCGATTTGTGTAAGATGTCCAAAGATAATTATTTATTTATTTATATTATTCCTCGCCAATCAAGATTACGTTAGTTAAACTAGAAAGTCCATTTTAACACTTATAAAACATTGATTCGAAGGATTCTGTCGGCCAGTCGGTAGTGGCCTCCCAGGTTCGAGTGCCGGTGTAAGGGCATCTGGCTGTGTATTATCACAATATATATATTATTTAGTTTTTCTATATCTGGGTTATTGTCAGCCGGAAAAATAAAAGTTGTCCACTCGGTGGTCAAAAGTTAACAGCTTTGTTACGATTTGATTGCTTAGGGCTATAGACCGGGGAACCTACCGTCACCGTACCGTTGTACCGTCAGTTGTTTTATCCCAAAATTAGTACAAGAATTCGTTAACTTTAGGTAAGTATGTCCACTGAATAGACGGTAGTCTAAATCTGACAATGACCCATATCTATCTATAATACCTTTCGCTTAGTACTTTCACGCCCAGAACTAGGTCGATTTGTGTAAAAACGTGATATTTATTTACTTATTTGTAACAAAGTCAGAACGTGTCAGGAAAACATGCGACTTTTCGGATAGAACGGTGTTAGCACGTGTGAACCACAGCCGCAATTAAAAGTTTCACGTAATCTGCGCCCATCCCCACCCCTCGGGCCTAGGGGTAAGGGGAGACATGTACACAACATAGATAACGAGCTGTGATAAAATAATTCAAATTACTTTTTACGTGCATTGCTTTGTCATTTAATGTTTATATACGGTGTTTCCTCTCACACACCGTAAACTATAGGTGTATAAGTCATATTCAGCAACTTTTAGTACGAGATCAACTTCAAAATCAAGAAAAAAAAATTATCATTACAATCATTGGTTACGTAATCTCGACATTTTGTATGGGAAAGTGATTTATTTCGGGATTTCAGCGTTGGTCCCATACTAAACGAATTTTAGTATGAGTCCCTAATAACCATTAGGGAAGGAAACACTCAGTATATGTTTATATATTTTTTTTTTTCAATCTTGAAAAAAATATTCAGAAACTTATAATTATTAGGCATATTTCCGCGA
The DNA here is from genome assembly GCA_025490895.1 of Thaumatotibia leucotreta. Classification (NCBI taxonomy): domain Eukaryota; kingdom Metazoa; phylum Arthropoda; class Insecta; order Lepidoptera; family Tortricidae; genus Thaumatotibia; species Thaumatotibia leucotreta. Next base: position 137,732 of record JALPQI010000832.1, on the reverse strand, counting down.
AAGGTGCAGGCCCAGGAATGATAAAGTTGAAAATGACTCCACCAATAAGACCGCAGCAACTATACTTACTTATTTAATTATCAACAGAACCCTTCGTTATAGTGAGACACTTAGGCCGATTTTTTAACTGACAGAATACTTTCCCAAACTATGCAAACACTAGAAAATTTTAGTAAGCTTAGATTGAAATATTTAACTTTCCACCGTTTCAAATTTGAGCTTCCTGCTGAAATTCCTGTGCTATCCCTCTGGCAGCGTTAACTACACCTTAAACTACAGTTAAAATGTGCAAAATTCAAGAATGCACACCACATGAGAGCATATTATTCGGAGCAAGTCGGGTCAAAGGGTAAGATGGGGCAAAGTTTGCAACATTATTTCACCTGCAAGCATAACAAACAAGAAGATTGTCAAAAGGAAGTTGGAAGTAGGTCATGCAGATTCAAAGTTCAAAATTGAAGGCTTTGGTAACACAGCCTACATTATCAATATATAAAAGGATCCATTCGATCTGAAAGCTAAATACCTAGGTACATACTATAAACTATGATAGAAGGATCATTTTTTTAAAGTTGTCCCCCAATTTTTTTGGATTTGGAATTTTTAATAATGTTTTCCACTCAGAATCGTGAGCTCTATAGATCCTGATAGGAAAAAAAATTGTCTCAAGGTTTTTTTTTCATTCAGTTACAATTTTTCATGCTTATTGTATAGCGGTAACGGAATGGAACAGGTCGAAAAATGTACGTAAATTCTGGAACAAAAATTTTCTCATATTAAGATCGAAAGAGTTGACGATTCTGAGTTAAAATCATATATGTATAAATATATTATAGTGTTATATAAGTAAATAAGAAAATGTTTTAATTTAATTAATTATGTTAATTCTAATTACTTATGTTAATTTCTCTAACTGGATCCTAGATATCTGAATAAATAATTTAATTATTATCATTATAAAATATTATAAGTTATAAAAAAGTGAGGGGTCATCTTAAAAATAAATGGCCTAGGAAAATGTTCTTATTTAGGTACAAAGAAAAGAAATGAAAAAGAAAAGAAAATATTTATTAGTAACATTCGTTACAGGTCATCGGTTTAATATTACATGTCAATGTAACCCAAATTACAACCCTTAATTAACCCCAACCAATAATTAAATAAATCTGCGTCCCTTTAACACAAACTGACCAAGCCGTACGCTATCTTATACTTTCAACCCTAACCTAGTGGTTGAGTTGCTGCTGGTGATTGCAGTCGCCAACGTTCAAAGAGAATACAATACAAATGTCGACGAAGGTGCACTCACCTTAACCTATCAACCGTCTCGTCCACTTTACCGTTCACACAGAGTATCCCCATGTTCTTACTGGATTGGCAATATGTATTTGACTAGTAGAGTTGCAAACATCCATCAGGTTTATACTGAACCTACTCGTATTTTATAAAAAACATCATAGCGTACCTACTTCAACAAGAGAAGCACTTGAACAATCGCAAACCTCAATAGCGCTGCCGAATCACCCCCAACGAGATTGTTACTTAATTTTATTTGTGCCTCCGTCCTTTATAATGGAGATTTATCGAACGAATTTAATTAAGTTGCGGCTGCACTTATCTGGCACGGGATAAACCTGCCAATGGAAAAAGGGCGTTAATGATGAAAGAGCCATAACCCCTTAATGCCTTTTAGTTTGGGAGGGTTATAATGTGGTGCCGACTCTGTCAGGGTGAAGCCATGATGCATCGGCGAATTATGCCAAGCTCTGATGAAATCGCGTTTGTAGATTTATTGATGTTTGGGTAATCCGGTTCGATCCAATCGTTGCTGATCAAATCAAGACCTTATTTCGCCAACTTAATAATTGTCACTTTTAGATTATGTCAGTGACAATAATGAGTGAAAAGAGTACTAGTCAGAGACCAGATCCATGTCTAGCTAAAACTGTTTATCACTTCACATCAGATATTCACCCATCGCACTGGGAGAGCCTGCCTCAAGAACGGTCTACGTGGAGGCTTACCGTGGCGATAAATTTGCAAGCTTTCGAGGAAAGCAGAAGAGACGAGCTCGATGCCAAACGAGATGATCTGATGTCGTGCCTTAGGAGACCTAGGCCAGCTACGCTTAACTAAAGTGATCTTTATGGAAACTATAAAAGCAGTTCTCTTGCTGACAGATAAGTTTTATATCCATTAGTAGCATGCTTGCTTGAAGGTTACATTTTGACGCGAGAAGCGGTCAAGAGGGTAAACGCATCAGCATAATTTTAGATGTCCCTTATTTAATGTCAAGGACGTGAATGTCCTACTCTGGTCCGCTCCAGAACCCGATTAGCTTGTGCCACGAGGGCTTGCCACAAGGGCTGCGTTAAAATAGAAGCAACGTGTCAAAGAAAGTGCAATCTACACCTCGTTAGGTCAGCCCGGTACGAAGCGGTGGTTGACTTCGTCATATTGAAAACCGACTTGTGACATTGCTGGCTCAGCTTAGCTTAACTTTGTATTTTTTCCACCTATTTTGCCAGGATCACGATCCCTATTATTGCTTATAGAAAAAACAAAGTATTCTTTTGGAATTTGCTACCACCCCACAGTGAAACAATACAGCATATTTTGTGAGTAGAAATCACACAAAATTCATGAAAAATACAAAATTATACCTACCAAAATAGCATCGCCTCTCTGTGTGCTTAAATAATAAGTTGATACCATTATCACTACTTACCAGAGGGCCAGCATATTTTGAGTTTAACATCATCCCACATCGCTCTCGCAGCTATCCGTCTCTTTATAATCAATACAATTGAAAAGAGACTGGTAGCGGCAGAAAGCCCGCGTGTTGCAGTCAAACTCGAGATGTCCTAAAGCTGCAGGAAAGACAATAGGGTATGTTAAAGGTCTTTAAGGAAAACAAAATTTAACGGCATAATTTTTATGTACGAGGTTAAATTTTGTGTAGAGACTTTTGGCAGCGAAAAAGGTGACAAATTCCAATTTTCTATACGCGATCAACAATACGCGCCTACTTTTTTTTTGCAAGCGTTTTCGGCTGCGAAAGGCTGTTGAACAGAGTACACACTATATGTAATTAGTTCTAACTTTCGTAACACAATTGACGCCATCGTGATTTTTGTTTTGATAAGGCCTTAACTGTGTACAGTCACGTCTATATTATTATACATTTCGGAACGTATGTCAAAGGCATAAGGATCCAAATCGTATACATATTATTAGATCCGACCGTACAAATGTATTCGACCCAATAATGTCAAAACATGTCATCAATCCATCTCCAATAGGGCCCCAGCTAACGATCCCCAGGCAATACTTACGCAACACTGGCCGTCCAACACGAGAAATCGTTCTAATTTAAACTCTATTCAAATTGCACAAGGTTGCTGGTTGGAATAATAAGCCACATATAAACAGGTGACATTCGGGAATGTGAAGTCGTAAGCCTATTTTAGGCTGCGTTTCCACCAGAGATGTGCGAGGATGTGTTTCCATACAAATGACACCTCGCTCGAGGCATTAATAGGTGATATTTCTCTGGTGGAAACGTAGCCTTAGACTGGACAATTCATATCCAATTTTCATTAGGTACCGACATATTCCCTTATTCATAAAATAAGTATTGTTTGTCCCTTTCGGTCTTATCAATATGTCTATAAGACCGAAAGGGACGACCAATACTTAGCGGCTTGCTTAGGAGACGTTTATGAATAAGGGGGATACTTCATAATCTTCTGCCATCGTTTTTATGCAAACTTATTTATGGAACCCTCCCTCGCTGGTACTTATGAAAAAAAGCCTTATCCGTTAACTACACAGATAAAAAGGATATCTTTGTTTGAGAAAACATATATTCTTAGCATATTTACTGGAATCAAATCAAAAACGTATTATCTTAAAATATATTTGTACCAGTCTGACTGTAGCATTTCTCAGTTGAAAAATTCATTTTTCTTCAATTATATTCTGGTTTCAAGAGTAAAATGCTTATTATAAGATATATGGGCGTTATGCCCAAGATCACTGATTTGTCTTATAACAAAAAGTCATAAAATGTTTAATTCAAGAAAATTTTCTATTTGCAAGATACAAATTCTTTATTGTTGTGACATTGTTTTAGTTTGATTTCCTGTTTTCTTATTTGAAGTAATTGTGATTCTTGAAGTAAAGTAAACTAATTTTAAAGCAATTAGATAAAGCATTCTTATTTTGATTTTTGTTTATTTGTATTCAAGTTATACTATCTTGGTATAAAAAGCAAATACTGAGAGTAAATTAATCTGTTTTTAAGAAAAAAATTTTTTACAGCTATAGGGAGAGGATCATATTCTTAGATTAAAAATATTTGCTTAGCATTGAAGAAATTTGTTTTAGTTGAAGTGACCTGTTTTTACCGTGTAAATACGACTGACAAAAGTCATTAACTTAATTTAATTACCTGTTTTATATTGTAGCGTATTTTGCTATTTTTGATCCAGAGTATCCAGACCACCTTTCTTTAGGCAGCTTCAGCACCCATTTTCTTCTAGGAGATGGTAGGGACGACTTTAGCCTCGTGCCTACTAAGCTCTGAACTAAAGATACGTTCTACCGTGCAAAAAAAGAGACACGGCAATACTCGCCTGGCGATGATAGCTAATAACTGGGCGAGTATCGCCGTGTCTCTTTTATTCACACGGGAGTGCGTATCTTTAGTTCGTGTTTATAGCCCATAGTTCATAGCTTAGTAGCTCGCGGTGAGACCAGTGCCTTATGTCCTTTGGGTCACAGCAGGTTAGAAATCTATAGCCTAGGCGTACCTTGCTTCGACATTTCGATTCTCGATGTCCGTGTTAGACCCTCTCTGTTGCATGGGACTAACGAGCTTGAACCAATTACCAAGGACTTTGACACTCGGATTGTTTCTAGAAACGTCTGTGTCGAGCATGACAACGATACCAGTGTTGTGTTTCCTTTGTAATATGGCGACTAAATAAATGTCACTGGCTGCGATTGTAAATGTGCCATACAAATTGTAAACTGGTTCAGATCCTGGTGATGAGTCATTATGTATTTATCTCAAATTGATGTGTTCTTTAGTCAGACAAAGTTTGTTTTCTACGATATTTTTCATCATCATGTTTCATGATCTGTTATTGGCTATGCTTACTGTAGTTACTAATTGTCTTCATTTTATGTAAACGCTGTTGAACTTCTTAATAAATAAATAAAATAAAATAAATAAAAAATAAAAAAATCATCAGTATCATCACCATACTCAGCCGTTACTTGCCCACTGCTGAGTATAGGCCTCTCTTCTTGTACGCCACTATTATTTTCACTCTTTATTCCTATAGTGGTCGATAGACTTTGTATAGTTCCCGATTTCTAAGAATGAACTTTTGACAGTTATAGATTAATCCTAATTTTTATGAGAGAAAGAGTCACCATTTTTCCGATAGTCTTAATATAATATCTAGGCTCCGTTCTAAACTGTCAAATGTTCATTCTTAGAAATCGGCAACTATAAATATTGGATTGGGTGGTTTTACGTTACCTACTTATTTGTTTTCACCTACAACATGAATGTTTTCTTACATAATCAGTGTGCTACAAATCTAAATGTAAATAAACCTGCCAAACCGACAAATGCAGTGAATGCCCGTCAGGGAACCGCAGATTCAGGCGGCGGCTAGTTAAGCGCCTAATTTACTCATTGCGGTCCGATTTATTTGTATACCGGCTGTAGAATTGTAATGTAACCAATGGTCGGAACTTTCGAGCGAATCAAAAGACTGTTCTAATTTTACTGTAGTACCAGCATGCTTAGCCAGTTGCCATTCGCTAATGGTTAGTAGCTTATCATAGTTTTTCCTCCTTGTCACTCTTTCATTTTATTGCGACAAAGACAGTTAGCTGCCTTTCGCTTACGATTGACGATTATGCGTTAGCGATTGGCAACTTGTCTAAACACCCAGGCTGGCGATTGGAAAAGTGTACATAGTTAAAGATCTTTCATGAAAACAAAATTTAACATCATTTTTTGTGTTATGAAGATAAATTTTGTGTAACAACTTTTGACAATAGAAAAGTTTGACAGTTACTCGCAGCTACCTGTCTCTTTTCAATTGTATTGATTAAAACGAGACGTGTAGCTGTGAGGTTCCTATTAAACAAGAGATATGCTAGGTTTAGTTTACTAAAGCATAGAAAACACTGATTCTAAGGTCTTCAGATGGCTTATGAATGGTCCCGGTTGTAACAGTTTATGGATATTGTTAAAATGAAGAAGCCTAACGGAGCCGACACGGTATTTAGCACAAAAGTTCCTTAAAAAATGATTTAAAAAAACATTCATCGTTCTACGCTTAGCTTTCGCAATTGCGTAAAGACAAACACAGACAGTCATAAGCCTAATCACCACTATAAAATTTAAATATGTAAACACAAAATCTTAAACTGTTTCGAGGATTTTGAAAAATACCAGTTTGAAGCCACAAAGAGTCTTCAGAATTATGTTCTACATTAAAGTTTTAAGACACATTATTATTATGTTTACCGCTAATCTGTTTGTTAACTTTCATTAAATACGGACCGCTCGTAATCCACAGGATTTAAAACGTAATATTATACTTGGTTAATCCGTACATTAAGCTTTTACCACTCTATAATGGGATGGAGAAGTGTCGGGAATGTTTACGGGTCGTTAGTTGTCATTAGTGATGTCCCGCTAGAAATTTCTGCTTCTGGGTTATTCTCAAAAAATATGCTTGAAGTGACCCTGAAAAGCTCTAATAGCATATTTTACGGCAGTAAGAAAAGTATAGGTAGGTATGAGAAGTGTGGGGAATGTTTACAGGTCGTTAGTTGTAATTAATGATGTCCCGCTAGATTTCTGCTTCTAGGTTAACCTCAAAAAATATGTTTGAGGTAACCTTGAGAAGCGTCGCGTTCGTTGAGTGTACCTATTCTTTTCTTACGGCAGTAAGAAAACAACGAATTTGATGGTCGCACCATGTCAAAGTAAGATAATATAGTACAAGATCTTACAATTTGCATTCCAATTGTACATTTGTCGCCATCCCAACTGTTTCCGTGGATGTCATGAATGACGTGATTAGTAAAATAAAGTTACATATAATCAAAAACAATTTTAAGCAATGTCGTAACAGATGTGCTTACCATAGAAAAAAATAACTGCGAAAGACTCTTGTTGTCACGGGATTCGAACCCGCTTCCTCTGGATTGCCGGTCTAACGTGCTTCCAATTACACCAGACGGCCTTCCGTCGATCACAGCGAATTTAGTCAATGGTATTGTGAAGCTAATCAAGTAATCACTAGCGACATCTGTACTTAATGTTTCGAACGTACTACAACCTTAAGCCTCTCAAATTATTAGATTTAATGTGGAAATTACTAATTAAATTGTTCATCCAAACATTAACTCCATTCCTAATCCGGAGATTGTCCGATAAAGCGGACTGTCCGGGTAAGACGTCCGGTTGACAGGGGACACGTCACCTGACAACCCGGCCCCAACAGGTGGCAAATTAAGACCTGATTCCATTGCTTATGGGCTGATATCCCTTTCTGATTTCAATGAATCAAAAGTCCAGCATTTTTTGTTTTTTTTTTTTTTTGTATTGGTACTGGTTGGCTGGGTTTGATACGCATTAGGGGATATGTTTTTTTTTTTCGTGTAATGAAAGCATCTCTGAATACTTCTTAAACACGCTCACAGTGGCCTCTTGTCATATTCCTGTAAAGTATGTGAACATACTTAATATGAATGAACTCAAGGTGAATAATGATAAAAACAGAAATAACTGAATTCAAAATATCGTTAAAATTAAACATTAAAAACGAACCTTCATTCTCATAAAATATGTACAAAATATACAGAAAGGGTCGTTGCAATTAGACGCAGCCACAGAAATAATATTTGAATGACCTAAAACATGTAGCGCATTGTGATAAAAAATACGTGAGCTTAATCACCTAATTATGTTTCAAAACAGGTATACTTAAACTACCGAGCACTTGCAAGCCTTTATAAAGTTCTTCGTATAAAATAAGACTGAGCAAACCGAGATTTAATTAGACAACGTCATTTTAGCTGCTTTTAACGCCGTCACCTCTCATCCATCCAAGTATCTTAAACCCGCTGCGGAACTTAAAACTTTATTAGCATTTCCTCCACTAACTAAGCTTTATTGTTCGTTGCACTAATGGCTTACTTCGTCAATCCCCCCACATACGTAAATCCCGTTCCCCACTCTAACACTAAAGCAGAGAGTACATTTTGCGTTAGTGACAATATTTCACACTAAGCCAAAGTAAACGCTCCCGTATATAGTGATGCCCAAAGCCGCTATTCTGTTGTAAGGGATGTAGCTGCAATAATCTGCATTCTTAATACAAGTGTTGAAAGTCTGCATTAGTGATGTGCGGCAATATTTTGAGGTACTGATGCAAGCAACTTTGAGACTTCGGCAGTCTCTTCAACGTTCATATTTCATATTTTTACTGAAAAATCCTTAGAAGTTAAACCAATTACAATACTGCATTAAGAATCATACATGCTCTCTCTAAATATACGCTATTTCTATTTAACACGCTTGCTGTAGTACCGGGTCCCTGCGACCTGGTAGGATTATGGTTTTTTTTCACAGTTAGCTAATTTCCGCAGTAATTCAGAAAATACTCGGTATAGTCGGTATTACTTTTGTCAGTTAATAACATTATTAAAACATGGATACCAGAAAAAACACTTTATTGGTACCGTAAAACCACCCAACCATAGTCCAATACGGCAACTATGGTCAACAATTTTAATTCCTAATAAGTCCCAATCTTCTTTATCACTTTGTCCAAGTTTTTTTTTTATTATGATCTAATGAGGAGTTTTTGCCTATAAATAGCACGGTTTATATACCAATTACACCAAATGGAAGATTGTTGAGAGCGTTTGGACTATAGTTAGGTTTTACGGTACCAAAAATAGAATGTAGTTCAGCGTAGGTCATTATTACATCTTAGTCCCATGTATTTAGGCAAAGAAATGTATACAGTAAACAAGATTTTACAAATGGCTTACAATTATTGCTTTCTTCAACATTATTTTAAGGGCCAGTGCTCTAATATACTTCAAAGGATCCACGTATGTTCCCACATATTCATATTCAAGAAGTAACCCTACATTTATCTCAAATTTTACTTCTAAATAGAGTTATTACTGCCATAAATAACTGTGTATGCATTAAAGGTTTAATTTTCCAAGCAGTAAGATTATTAGGAGTAAAATATGCTGAGAAGAAGAAGAAGAAGAGAGATTAGCTAACGTTTGTCCTATTTTGCCATTGCAAAAATTACCGACACTAAAGCCTTCAAGATCCTTCTCATAATCCGTCAAAAGGGTGTCTAGTTTCTGATGATCATCTGATTCATATTCAACACCTAACTCTAAATTTATCTCAATTTTTACTTCAAAATAGAGTTATAACTGCCATAAATAACTGCGTATACATTAAAGGTTTAATTTTCCAAGCAGCAAGATTTGCGGGAATTCCCGCGGGGCGACCCCGGGAATACTAAAGCACACCACTAGTCCGCATCAGCGCAACTGAACGCGGCATCGCCGGAGTGTCGTTTTGTGTCACTTAAATATTTAACAGTTGCAATAAATTCTAGCTTTGTAGTTTGAGTTAAAATTTGATCTCGAGCTGGATTGTAGAGCTGAGCGTTTTGCATATTTGAGCGTCTTCATGAAGTAAACTCGAGGGTAAATGGCGAGTGTCTTGGTCCAAAGAAAAGATGCATGCTCGAAAAAGTAGATTGAATAGAACATAAGTTTTCAGAATATTATTCAGAAGGTCTCGTTGGGAAATAATATGTCTTGTGGCGTTTTAGACTGTGTATCTGAAATGACTGTAGTCCCAAATGTCGCGGATTAGAATCAGAAGGTGCATTCCACGAGAATATACGTGACGCCGTTCTTAACATACTTCTAATAAAGTTAGGAATACAGATTTTGGTGTATAATAATTTTATACCTTGGTGTTTGTCGTGACAGAAAATTCTCGCGGTTTCCATATATTTGTCAGCCTCCGTAGCCTAGTTGGTAGTGACCCTGCCTACGAAACTGGAGGTTCCGGCTGTCTATGTATTTAAGTATCTATATATTATGTATCTATCTATTATATATATATCTTCGCCTAGTACCCACATCACAAGCCTTAATTGACCTTACCTTGGGACTAGATTGATTTGTGTAAGATGTCCCAAGATATTTATTTATTATTTCTAAGGTAGCCGTCACGTTCCCGACAAAGTAGACTTTGTCGTGCAATGCACCAGAAACAATTCCTCATTCGGTTTGTCTGTTATTCCTGAACGTTTTATTGGCGAATCGTTGTGTTCTAAGATAGGCAGGTTAACACCACATTGTCTGTCTAAATTACTTAAGATAACATCATTTCTCTAACCTCCTGCCGCCCGGACAACGCAATTTTCCAATGAATTTTGAATTAATAACGTAGAAAATAGAATAGAATTTCTTTTGTTTGAGGAAACTTTTTATAGGCTTCTGGGCGGCTAGGGGCTAGAACCGCAAAATAGTAAAATATTTTACTCGAAGACATGGATTCCTTCATCAAATTTTTCTCCATATCTGTTCAGGATTCTTAGCCAAATTGCCAATCGCTAACGCTTAGTAGCGTATCGTAGTTTTCCCTCTCTGTCAGTCTTTCATATTATTGCGATAAAGACAGTTAGCTGCCTTTCGTTTACAATTGACGATTAAACGTTAGTGATTGGCAACTTGTCTAAGCACCCTGGGCTTGATGCAAATCGCTCAAATTGTACTTCTTGTTACAGTGCCCTCAGCAAGGATCCTGGGAGGACCGGACCTGCACGTGGACATGGGCTCCACCATCAACCTCACTTGCCTCATCCAGTTCAGCCCTGAACCGCCAGCGTACATCTTCTGGTACCATGAAGACGAGGTGAGTGTCCCATAGGTGGTAGAATGTTTCAATATAAATTTAGCGTATTTTTGGGTTTTTAAGAGAGACTAGCTACCTGAACTGAATATACAAACGATCCTCGTCCTGGAGTATGAGTGGCTGTCGTGTTTTCCCTACTGCAGCTGTAGCCGGGTCGCACGTTGAGAGGCTGTTGAAGGAGACTAGCTACCGTTACTGGGTGAATATCTAAGCGTTTCAACCGCCTAATGTTGGTGGCATCATTTTTGCCGAAGTTTCTAAACGTCTCAATGTTATACTTCGTTCTTTGTACAGGGTGTAAGTCTAATACGGGCGAAGCTCTTAACGGATGTTAGTTTACGACATAATAAGTACATTCAAATAACTTTTACTTAAAATTAGAGCAACAAAATTTTCCATACAAAATAATTCGGCGCGCAATGTAGAGCAACATACGCGAGTTAAAGCCTCGATGACAGCTAATTTCAAAAGCAGATGACATAACTGCCATATCAACAATAACAAATGTTCGTACCTACATTGCTGCTCCGATAATCTTAAAAAAATTCTGTGGGGTCATAATTGAGAGTAACTTTAAAATAACCTTGTAATCCATGATTACACTAATGAATCCCATGCCTGGTTTAATTGATCGCCCGTATTAGACTTACACACTGTATAAGGTAATACCGTGCCTCCTTCAAATGACAAAGTAGCTCATCGTAATGAATAGAAACTTCGACAAAAGTGATGCCATCAAAATTAGGCGGTTGAAACGCTCAGATATTCATCCAATGCGTCTAAAGGGTGTCATAACCGGTTCAATTTCAATTCATAATGGATAGCTGCTGTTTTAACTTAAGTAGTTAAATATTGTTAATTGCTTATTTATTTTTGACGAGGCGTGTGGCGGATGATGTCATGTACAACGGCGAATTATTGACGAAACCTGGGATGGATGTTTTCTTTGTGATTGGACGAGACCTGTGCTGTGGATATGCAACTAGTTATCTCAGGCAATGAAGATTCTGGATTTGGCCAACCTACATTACCTTATTAACCTTGATGTAAACATAAGACACCTGGTCGAGACAAGTGTTTTAAACATATAGCGCAGAAGATTTGGATTAGATAGATTCTGTGCAAAATAGGATCATAGACATTTTTAGACTGGCCTGCCTCATACAGAGCAGCCCGAACCGCCAGCATATAATCACGCTTCTTATCACCTAGCACCATAAAGTACCCCATGACCATCTCCCAGTAGAAGGAACAAAGACTTAAATGGATGTATGGATTATACGGTCAACAACTGGAACCCTATGACCATGTCGAAATAAAAAGTAGTTTGAAATGTCTTACAATCTGATAGATAACATTACTTTGACCTGGTTCCTGATGGGCCTAAGGTTCTAATGCCTTACGATTACCCTTCTGTGCTTAGTATGTTTCAAATATATTTTGATTTTCGTCAATCTGAGAAAGTTTAACAAACGGCAACATTGTAATACCCGAACCTAAAATAACCTCGACCTACATTCAAGATAATACCAACCAAATAATATCTTAATACTTAGGGCTTGTTTATTAATCACGTCATACTGTATATGGGGAGGGGGGGGTCAAGAAAAAATCACCAATTATCACCATAGGTTCATGGGAGAAATCACATGTTATTTTTGTTACTTTCTGCTGAACAGCATTATAGCTAATAAAAATAATTAAAAAGATTCTATACTTTTCTAAAACAGTTTAAATTATAATCAGATGTACAACCTTGAACTGAGTTTTAAGTCTTCGCGAACATTTATCAAAAAATTTTTCTTCAATCAGGTGTGCTTAATAAAGAACGTAAATTCAAGTATTTTTAAAAGGACTAATTATGTAGGCAATAAATTACTCGTCATATTGGCTGAAAATATCACCAAGTATCACCTTGGGGGTCTAAAATAGGCCAAAATCGTATGACTTGATTAATGAACAAGCCCTAACATGTAAGTTAAATCAAAAACTATTTCATGTAAGCGTAAAATGTCGTAAAATGCATGGACAGCAATCATTCAAAAAGCAGGCAATCCTATTTGGATAATTCAATTCAGCCTTCCATATAACTCTAGTGTACTTCTCGTAAATAAAAATAGTGCCAGTCCCAGAAAGTTTCGTTTGAAGTCTGAACAAGTGAACAACCCTTGGTTTCCGAACAATGAAAGTTATCTCCCTTAATGGAAAAGGCCCTTCGAGAAAAACAATTAGGCTTAATTTTATGGAAACGACTCCTTTGTCGAAGAAGTGATTGGAATTGGAGACAAAGGAATGGTAAAAATCGCTGTCAATCAGGGAAAATATTGCCAAGTATAGGTTAGTTATACAAGTATATACGCGATTTATGATTTTATAACCGACTTCAAAAAAAGGAGGAGGTTCTCGATTCGACAGATTTTTTTTTTGTTGTATGTATGTTTTACCTGATATCTCCGAGAATGGTGAACCGATTTTAAAATTTTATTTTGTGATCGAACGTGTATTACCGCGAGATGGTCCCGTTGGCACCAAGTTGGGGTCTGGTGATGGGATCTTGGATAAATCGTGGGATCTCTTCAAATCTTATTGGTAAATGTAGGGCGCTTTTAGTAATTTTAATTAATTTACAAGAATTTGCATTCAGAAAAGAGGGTTTGAGGAAACCAATGATGGAAACAAATCGGGGATCTTGGAGAAGTCGGTTTCTTAAATTTTTAATTTGGTGATTATCTGTAGTGTCATTTTTAAAAGGTATAAGATTCAAAGAATCATCCTTACAATGGGAGAAACATCTTCACAAAATGAAATAGATGATTTTACTGACACATTGTTAATGGCCTCAGTGGCGTAGGAGGTAGGGACCTTGACTACCAAGCTGGAGATCCAAGGTTCTAATCCCAGTAAAGGCAATCATTTGTTTGTGACCGATTTTAGTTATTACAATGTATTTTTATTCACAGCCTCTGTAGGTTGTTGTTGATAGTGACCCTGTCTACAAAGCTGGAGGTTCTGGGTTCGAATCCCGGCGTGGGCATTATTTGTGTATTTATTTATCACAAATGTTTGTTCCTTGGTCCTGTGGCCTATACTACAAAACTTTACAAGCGTACAATTCTACAACATTGTATAAATTCCCATACAAAAAGTTGTCATTTTAGTAGAATTGTACGCTTGTAAAGTTTTGTGGTATAGGCGCCTGGTTGTCTAGGTATTTATGTATCTATCTATTATATATTATTTCGTCGCTTGGCACCCACATCACAAGCCTGAATTAAGCTTACCGTGGGACAAGGTCGATTTGTATAAGTTATCCCACAATATTTTTTATTATTGACGTACGAGTAGATAGTTTTTTTTTTTTTCACTAGAAACTCAGCGGAATTATACTCAATTGCTTGAAATGTTAACTTAACCCGGGTTTTTCTAGAATGTTCTTGAACTATTGCTGTTTAGAGAGCACATGAAGTGGTCCATGATATATCGGATGCCCTCGCCGCGCCGGCAGCTTGGATTTCTGCCAGCATCAGCATCAAGCCGAGAGCCCTTGTATGTAGAATCGTCCGAGACCACTTGATTTTTAGCTGGTGCATTTTAAAGGCACTTAAACGTGCCAAATTTCAGCTATTAGCTAGACTTCATTGTGGAGTGTTTAAAAAGAGACTCGAATGCTTTCGTCTTCATATTGTGTTATCGGCGTTATCTTGGAATAAATACTTTTGCCGGGTAAGGTAACAAAATACCTCTGGCATTATTTATTAACTAATTCATCTATACAGGATGTCCTCTAAGTCGAGATCAGATTTTGATATTTATAACTTAATTTTTTCAACCTGCTCTCAAAAAAATCACGCATGTAGCTGACTTCCACGATACAGGCTTTGCCTAGTGTGGGAGTCGTCGATAATTTGCATTATGTATTTAGTTAAATATTTCTTGGTTAATAAACATTTTTTTAACTCCACTAACAACTAGCAACTGTCATTTATCGCGCATAAAAATTAAATCCGACTTATCCGACGACTACAACTACAATTAAAAATAGATTTCGCAACTTAAATCCAAAGCTCAAGAATTAAAATCACGTTCATATTTTTGCAGCGTAAGCTGTATTCGGGTAACACTGAAACCGCATTCTGAACAATTGAATACAGCACTGAACAATTGAATACAGCACTGGATGAACCACCGTCAGCATGATCGTCTGTATTGCAACCGCAGCGATAGGTGTCTACTAATATATTAATCACCTGTAGATGAAACCCCCGACCCCCGCAACCCCTCGCATCCCCCTGCAACCCCCTAGCGGGTTGTTTACACGGCACGCCGCTAATTAATCTAAATTGGGTCGCGCGCACCGTGCTGGCAACTTGGTAGAGACAAATGAATAATAAAGATTGGAATCCCATTCATACTCGTAGGTATGTTTGTTCTCGCATGGAAAGGCTTTCACGGCAGACCAGCGACAAGAAATCAAGAGATGACTTCACACAAAGCTGAGTGGAAGCCTTTTCAGGAAAGATTTTCCATCAATGTTATTTTCTTTGAAGGTTTTGTTATGTATTAAATTCCTTAATAATCAGCTACCTATCTATTCTATTATATTCTATACGCGTACCGTATACAAGGTGGAATTCGACGAGGGACCTTTACAGAAATGGGAGATAGTTAAGGCTATACCGAGCAACTTTTACTATGGGACCAACCCCGAAATCGTGAAAAAAAAAATACTTTCATACATTGTGTGTATACATGCCGTACTTTTTTATATGGATAAGTTTTTTTTTTTATATACGATTTCGGGGTTGGTCCCATAGTAAAAGTTGCTCAGTATAGCCTTAACTATCTCCCATTTCCGTAAAGGTCCCTCGTCGAATTCCACCTTGTATACGAAATATGTATTACACCGACTGGCTACAAAATTGTATTACTTACATGCTTGCTTAGCACAATAAAGAGATATTTTGTGATAAGCACTCAAATAAGAAATGTAAATATTAGATGTCACATACCAAAGAAGAAAGATGAAGTTCACCAACGTCCGAGGTGGAGATCGAACCCACGTTATCAACCTTCACGGCTGATGCTTTCTCGGGTATATGCCGTCTCTTGCAAGGTTAGGCGTCTTTGCCCACACTTTGAAGAAATCATTGAAAACTTTATTTATTTTTATACATTGGCTGATTTTGAATCAGTTTAGGAGTTGACAGTGCAGAGGAATATAAACTCCAAGCAATTGATAGATTAACGCCTTAATATATAAAAAATACTGTATTTGAGAGACAAATTATAAATATTAACACTCTCAAGATGATCTCCTCCAATCCATCGTAGTGTATTTTGAATAGAATTTATCATTTACTGCAATGTTTTTATTTCAAACGCTTAAATGAATAGATAACAGTTCACTGCATAGAGAATCTCTATCACACCAACTAAGGCATCAAAGGTGAGACAGATGCATAGAATGTAAGATTCTTTCAACGTTGAAAAAGGGACAGGGCCTTGAAATTTACGAGTACGTACAGCAGTGTTATTCACTAAGAAAACCACCTTGCTGTCAGCGCTGTGTCAGCGCTGCGGCAGCGTCGAGCCTAAAAATTGTATTCACTAATGTACTTTAAACGACACTAGTGCCCGGCGACGAATGCGGCGTGAGCTGGAACTACACTACGTCGAGAGTTTGACGTTTAATGTACGAACTTCGTATTCTCTAACGAAAAAGAGCGACGAACTCGCCCACAACCTCGCTCACAGCCTCGATTCCTAATGTCAAATAAAACAGCTAGGATTTTAGACAAGGCTGTCTCGACGTCGAGCTCATTAACGAACGCAGCGTCGCATGTGTGAATAAGAGAATAGCATAGCAGTTCGCGGTACGCCATCAGTCTGTATTATTCACTCATCAGTGTATACAATTATTCAACCAAAATCCTGCGAACATTCGCGACATCGTGAACAACGCACGCTCTCATCACTTTATTAGTTCCACAACTGATTGTGCTTGAATACTAATCGGCTCATTACATGAGTTAGAGGAGGATGGCTATAAATCCACGACTTCGCCAAATTTTCGCCTCGATGCTGTAATTTTATGCGAGATTCCTACTAATTAACAATTTAAATGTTTTAAGTTTATGTCATAAGGGTTTTCTTATCCGGTAAGGGGTCTCTTCATATTTACCGACGTGGATTCGGAAAAGTCCAATTATAATCATTTAAACCCCTACCCTGTACTTACATACATTATAACCAAGGAGCGGAGTCAAAGGGATTGAACGAAGTGTTTTATCGACTATCGATAAACAAAATTGTACTCAATGAAACATCGTAACAATAATTTAATTAGTCTTTTAGATATTATACGAGTGCAGTGGCGACGAGATAGTTAATTAGGGACATAATTACTTCTATTTTTGTGAAAAAGACTCCGTCCACCAATTATATTTTGAATAACACGCTGTATATTAATTGTTTAACTAACTATAAACCATATTTAAAAAATGTGTATTCCATTTATTGATTGACTTGCCATACTTTGTCTCTTATTAAAATAATTTAAATTTCAATGGCATAGAACAAAATAATTATATCCCCAATAATCTACCGCCACTGTATAATACGTATGCCTAAAAGATGAATAAAACTGATTACGATAAATAAAAGTTAGCGATGAACCGTCAAGAGTCAATTATTTATCGATAGTTGATAAAACACTTCAATCCCTCTGAAAGTTTAGTTGTTGCTATGAAGAATTCCGCTCCTTGATTATATTTATAACTGATATAAACTGTTTCATACAAAAATTCAGCCTCCTTAACAGCTATAGCATTCCTGCCAAAAGAACAATTTCTTTCGGTGCGTAGTCATTCGAAAAATAAAGAAACTTATTAAGTGCCTTTGACAAAGAAATTATTGAACAGAAAATGTCGTGATCGTTAAGCCGCGTTTTCACTTAGTGTTCTGAGCGAGCATTCGCTTGTTCGTGGGCTGACTAACGAACATTTTATGCTTTAGCTATGTGAATTATTGTTTTCATCTGCCCAAGAACTGCTCGTTCAGAAGACTAAGTGAAAACGCGCCTTTACATTAAAATACTTTTTTTTTTGCTTTTCGATGTTTGATTTTGATTACCATGTTGGCTTGGGTTTAGAGTTTAGGACAAATTGAACTGTCACGTACCTCAAAGGTTTTTAACCGACGAAAAAAAGGCCGTTTTCTATTCGTCTTTTTTTATATGTACGTTACTCGATATCTTTGAGAATTATGAACTGATTTTTTTTATCGTATGGTTTTAACCCTGAGTCGGTTCCGTTGGCACTATGTTGGTCTTATAATAGGGTCTTGGACAAATTAGAGTACCTAGGCATTTAATTTATTCTTTACGTGGTGATTATTTTTCATAAACAGAACTCTTATACGGTTATTCATACAACAATTTGACTAGTAATATTTCACTACTCTTTCGCTAGTCTTGTGCGAGAGCGCAGGCAGAAAATTTTATGTTTTATTTTATTGTTTTGAAAAAACAAGTCCTGCCAAGTTTCTTACCGGTTCTTCTCGGGTCAGCGGTGTAGGGTTAGAACCGGAAGTCGTTTTAATACTTAGACCATTCAAAAGAGTTTGTTGCTATTCCAATTTGAATAAAGAATTATTTGACTTTGACTTTGAAACATTCATTATTAAATTACCTATAAATTAAATGTGCGAAAAACTTTCCACATTGGAATCATTGCTAATCTTGACAACTTCTCTTCAGTGCATTGCTAAGTGCAGAGTTATGTAGAGGTAGATATATGCATACTGTACTCGGTGTACTATTCGATTGCGTGAAATACCGCTTCTATAAGCGGTTTAATGGCGTCGGCAGTAATTTTACGACCTCGCGCACTCTGAACTAAGTATTCTCATTGCCTTTGAAACATTAGGCAGACCTCGAGACTAATGTACTGTGACCTTTATTTGAAGTGGTTTTAATGAGAAGTGAGAGTAGTAATCGTACATGGTCATAGAATTGACAAAAGCTGAACACACGCATGGCAATATTAAGCCTAGGAGTAGGACTTCCTGTCGAAAAACCCCAAAATTCGCGGTAGCAGGCCTGTCCATGAAAACATTTACTTTTATCCATTACGTGTGACGCTATGGTAGAATTTAAGGTGCTAGCTGCTACGAAACACTGACAATCTTAAAGCCTATAGGGTAAATCCACAAAACTGTAACGAGAGTTACCAATTATTTTATATGTTCTCATATTAATTAAGTACATTTAAGGGTCCACATATCTACCTACAGGGCTAGGCTAGACGTACGGAAACTCAACTTTGATTAATTAATTTTAAAACATACGAAAGAATTGGTAACTCTCGTTACAGTCTTGTGGATTTACCCTATATGATATTATTGTACCGTTAACCGGCTACCTAATGTAATTTTTCAAAAGTATCTATTGAAGTCTGTCACATGACGTCAACGTGGAATGAAGATTGCTCTAGCACATTCAGACCTACCAAAGATGGGCAATTCACACATACCTACCTACGATCTTTTCGTTTACGTTCGTAGCTGGAATTTGTAATAATTGTAATTAAAATTTAAATTTCTACATACAAATCTCACTGCTCAATCTTAATTATTATAAAATATACCTAATATATCTTACCGTGGAGTCAACTAAGGTATTGAAGTGATACTGATATCAATCGATGATAGAATATTGATGATGGGCAGCAGCGTCATCATAGTGGACACATTAACCAATCCGCTTGCCCAGCGTGGCCATTATGGGCTATTACCTCCTAATGCGTACATTACGCATAGTTAATAGGGGAGGCTTACGTCCAGCAGTGAACTGAGATAGGCTTATAATGTGATAGGATCATAAAATCAATCAAAAATTCTACTTAAATTTATTTACTTTCTCAATATTCACTACGGACTAATTTCGACGTATATTATGACACCAATACTCTGTTTCGGTTAGCGATAACAATCTCACAATATACGGAACGAACAACTTGGGTAATATATGCCAGAGCAAATGCAGATAGATGATTCCTTTTCAGGGAGTATTATTAAAACGATATAATGGACTTATCCGAAGTGAGCATAGAGCTGGAAGCACCACTCTTTCTTTTAAATATTTATTTTTTATACTTTTGTATTTAAGTCCCTAATTTCATTTGTCCTGGTATTTGTATATCAGCCTCCATAGCTAAAGGGCCTTATCACACTTTAGTTTATCTTATCTCGCAATTTACAAGCGAGTTGCAAGCGATGCAAAACTTACATTGATAAATTAGAATCTCTACAACTAAGATTTTTAAAACTACTAGTACCCAATAAAATAAAATAATTGTAAAAACGACTAAAGAAAACTTTTTAAAATCTGTAAAATTCTCCCAGTTACTTTAAAACATAAATATATTTTGGCCAATTAACAACCACGGCAATCACGAGCATAGCCTATGTGGCACTACTCATGAGCATGGTACAAGATCTGTATCCTTGGGTAAATTTAATGTACCTAGAGTCAATAATTACTATGGAGATAGGACTTTAAAAAAACGCTTACCTTATATTCTAAATAGTATACCTGAAGAGATCCGAACTGAACATAATGTACGAGCATTTAAAAAAAAACTTAAAAAATATTTATTAGATACATTACCTTAAAATTATTATTGTTAGAGCCAAGGTTAATATCTTGTCATTTGATTAAGAATAGAAATATATAATGTCATGTTGTATATTAGTTTAAGAATGTTAATAGTGTAAGATTGTCCATGTATATCTTAAGACTTCCTGTAGACAAACTGTCTCAACAGTTTTACAGGACTTTTGTTAATTTAGAACTATGTAGTACTCTTAATAAATACATAATAAAAAAAATGCGAGCGCGCATTTTTCTATGTATTTAAGGTGGAAGTACTAGTACCCGACGCTATAATAATATTCGTCGTCATAGTTTGAGTTGCCATCGATAAGATAAAAATCAACTATTAGGGCATTTAAACGATGATAAATGTATGCGCCTTTAATGCTTCATATGCCAACTTTGAAATAATCAAAAGGATTGGCATAAATAAATAAAAAATAAATAAATATCTTAGGACATCTTACACAAATCGACTTAGTCCCACGGTAAGCTCAATTAAGGCTTGTGATGTGGGTACCAAGTGACGATATATATAATAGATAGATACATATATATACTTAAATACATAGACAGCCACGACCAAGGAACAAATATTTGTGATAAATAAATACACAAATAATACCCTCGCCGGGATTCGAACCCGGAACCTCCAGCTTCGTAGGCAGGGTTACTACCAACTAGGCTACGGAGGCTGGCATAATTTTAAAAGAAAGGGTATTTAATGAAGACAGGCCGACATTTATGAGGACTGAGTGTTAATATTTTCAATATCCCAATATGTGACATTCAAACTTGTACTGAGGTGCCATCTATTGGAACTGCCAGCAAAAGCACCTGACACTTACTCTACTCGTAAAATAGAGTTAACTAAGAAAATTTGCAAAATTGAGAAATTTTGATATTGTCGCCCTATAAAATAAATATTATTTAAAAAAACTTACAAACTCCTCTCTCAAAACACACGATAATACTTTCTGTAGATTTACATATAAGCAAAATATCGTGATTCAAATAAATATTCTCTGTTAACGTGTTACGCACTGGTACTTCCACCTTAAATATTTATAATATTATTATGTCTATTGATTATAATATGTATATGCCGTCGCTTAGTATCCATACCCAACACAAGTCTTTATTGGGAATTTACCTACTTATCTATTTAATGGGAATATCACGAGACAGAGAACGAGAAGATGCAATGCATTGCAAGTAATATTATAATATCCTCGCCTCAGACATTGCTAAATTAAACTGCAGCTCTAAGTAACATAGAACTGAAATATAGCGTTTTCTTTAAAGCATCATTACCAGCCACAAGCATGTTTATACTGTTTTTTAATGTCTGTGTAAAACGGCAGTAGAAGCGCGTAATTAAGAGAGGGCTGTATGAGATTAGAATTTAGTAGAATTCCGCAGTGGAAAGGAACTGCGCGTATGCCGGGTTTACATTATTAATAGAGTGACTAAATATTTCGACGAATCACGTTTTGTGTGACAAACGAATTTCGTAGAGTGGGGGATAGAATGAGCATTCGCTGGTTTGGTCTAAATTCACCTTAATTCAGTGTCTACTTGGCACTTTTTAAACTAAATATTTAATTTCAAAGTCATGCTTATTTAAATTGTTAATAACTATACCTTTCAGGGCATAATTAGGTGACTTTTGCCCCAGAGATTGTGCACGTTAGATACTTGTCGCTTAGTTGGCTGTAATTTTGTAAAAAGTTTCTATTTCTTTGGCTAAAATCTTTGGGTTGATTACTGTGGGGTCCAGTTTAAATGAGTACAGGTGACAGTAACGTATACTATTCCTCAATAGAATCCAACAAAAAAATAAACCTAAAAACTTGTAATATTCCATAATCTCACTTTTAGAACACAATCTTATCGTAAGCTCAATTAAGGCTTGTTATGTGGGTACTAAGCGATGATATAAATATAATAGATACTTAAATGCATAGATAGGCACGACCAAGAAACAAATATTTGTGATAAATAAATACACAAATAATGCCTTCGCCGGGATTCGAACCCGATCCCAGCTTCGTAGGCAGGGTCACTACCAACTAGGTTACGGAGGCTGTCAAGTTCACATATTTTTTTAGAAATTACTGGTATTTATTAGTACTAACGTAAAAATGTAATATCTGCGAACGTATACTTTCACGATATGTCAAAATGCCATAGAAAGTCTGCCATATTTGTTTACTTTTTGACGATTGGTACAGATGTACAGGAGCCGCTGTCTGTACTAATGATTTTCGCATCGACGTCTACTTAGCTCGTGTAAACCTAACTCTCGTACATAATATTACGAGTACATGAAAACACATAGCTGCTTGCATTGCAAATGACATATTATTTGTGGCACCAGCATGCGCTGTGGTTCGGTGTTATATTAACGAAGCGCTCGTGAGATAGGTTAGACGCAGAGAGGTAGCGTTTGATGGAAAATTGTAATTTCGCAGTAAATAGTCTCCTTATTTGGAATAACATTAAGAGATGATGAAGTAGTGAAAATGGCAAGGAGAACACGGACCATATTAGCCATCATCACCATCATCATCATCATCATCAGCCTATGTTAATAAACTGCTGGACGTAGGCCTCTCCTAGTAACTATGCGTATAGACGCATTAGGAGGTAAATGCCCATAACCGCCACGCTGGGCAAGCGGATTGGCGATCGCAGTAATGTGTCCACTATGATGACGCTGCTGCCCATCATCAATCTTGTAGAATGGTCTGTGACTCTTCAATCCCTTAGTCGACTCTTACGACACCCGCAGGAGGAGTTGGGGTGGTGACAAATGTATTCTTACTGCCGTCACCCCACGGCAGGGCCATTAGCCATAGAGAAGTGGAAATGGTTCCAGTTTAAAGTATTTTAATTGTATCAATAAGAGACGCTAAAATAAATCAACATAAATAAAAACTATCATTTTCGATTCCAAAACGCATCTTAAAATCACAATTTTATTGAGTGTTTTTTCTACTAGCACAATTTGTATCAGGTTAAAATGTGCTAAAATGTGTTTGGTAAAATGTGCTATCAGGTTTCCTGCTACAATCGCTTCAGGCGTAGAATGAACGTACCTAATAATTGATTTCTCATAGGAGACTACAGTGTGTTCTTTTGCAACTAACGTGGTACGGTAATATCTTAAAACATTGGCTTTTATTAATAAATATCTTGTATCTTGGTACCTATACAAAAATTGCTTTCAGTGTCAAATTAAAATTCAATTACTTTAATGTTAAGAAAAACACTTTCTGTCCTTCATCATCATCATCATAATTTCAGCCATAAGACGATCACTGCTGAACATAGGCCTCCCCTTTGTACCCTCACATACAACGGTTGAAAGCAACCTGCATCTCCCGATATTCATAAGGTCGTCAACTAGTCCATCTTGTATGTGGACGTCCTACGCTGCGTTTGCCAAACCATGGTCTCCATCAAGCACTTTTAAACCATCGGCCATCTGCCAACTCCTAGAATCATAACTTTCATGAATGAACAAAAAATAGCTGCATTCATGATTCTGATGGTGCATTCTACGAAAAAGTCCACGTTGTCGGGAACGTGACCGCTATGACAGCTACCTTAGAAATATATGGAAACTGCGAGAATTTTCTATCAAGACAAACACCCAGTTAAAAATTTAAAATACTCCAATAAATATATTCGTAACTTTCTTAAGGTGCATGCAGACCAAAAGCATTCGCTGTTCTATCTCCCTAGTCTACGAAATTCGATCGTTACACGAAACGTGATTCGTTGATTTCGTAGAGTGGGGGATAGAACAGCGAATGCTCTTTTGGTCTGCATGCACCTTTAGATATACCAACGCGAAGAACGGCGTCCCATAACCGACTTTCTAGTTTCTCGTTAAATGCACCTGATTATTCACATTTGAATTTCCAACGTGTGAATGTAATTGTTTTTGTTAAGCAGGTGATATCGTACGACTCGTCGCGCGGCGGCGTCTCGGTGGTGACCGAGAAGGGAGCTGCCACCACCAGCTACTTGCTGGTGCAGGACGCCGCGCCTGCTGACTCCGGGCGGTACTCCTGCTCGCCTTCCAACGCTGAGGTGGCCTCTGTTCGCGTACATGTGCTCAATGGTAAGACTGTAGACTTGATACTTCACTAATCTAAGACCTTGGTCTTACTGCACACGCCGCACGCAGCCGACTACGTCCCGTCCCACGCAGCGTCTGAATGGTGTATGGCGGGGGGATGTCGCACATAGCGGGCGAAAGCGACCACTCCCGTGCATTCTCGAACACACCATTCAGACGCTGCGTGCGACGGGACGTTGTCGGCTGCGTGCGGCGTGTTCAGTACGACCAAGGCCTAAGACGAAGTGGTGTGCCGACATAGTTTCAACGGCTTGCAGACATTGATAACTCTTCGATTAAACGGAATGATTTTGTATATTCCCGTGATATCTGTAAACATTGTGTGATGAAGAGAGTATTATGTTGGCATGAATCATCATTGGTTAAACGTACAATTGAGAAAGTTAAGTTAATAATAAAGTATAATTGAGAAACCTAAGTTCTCAAGTTTTAAAAATATGTTATGGATACTACCAGTTATCGAGATATACATATATCTGATGTGCGGTCCTGACATCCTTTGAGTTCCCGGGAGTATTCTCTATTATTTTAGAAATGGCAAAATTGTGAAACTTATAAAATTTCTCTTCAGTGCATTGCTGATTGCCATGATAATACGAGAGGTCCGGACACATGCCATAACAATTATATCAATGTATTACTATGATTATGAGTTTTCACTATTCCCGTTTCTCGTCTCCAGGGGAACGGCCAGCGGCAATGCAGACCGGTTCAGCCGGCCTCTCGAACAGCTCACATTGCATCGCAGCTCTGCTGGCGCTGGCGGCCCTCCATGCTCGCTGGCTGCGCGCGCGCCTCGACAGCTGATCGCGCCCAGACGCGTTGTAAATAGGATACTTGTTTCTTTTTAACCTGACTTAGGGAGCATTAGAGAGAGTGGGTTAGTTGCTTGCGGCCGTGAACTTCTAAATCCGCAGATTTCGAGGATTTCTCCAAAGCTTTTGGTGAGTCCTCTTTAGGGGATATTCGGTACCTAGTATCCACTAGTCTTGGGCTGATAATGATATCCCTTTCACTCTAATGAAGCTTTCATTGGAGTGACAGAGACAAGTCCTCGAAGTTCACGAATTTTGACGTTCGCGGAAGTAGACCTGTAGCCGTAACATAAGCTGACGAGTATCGGTTATGTTAGGTTTTACTTGATACGTAAAGCATTCTTTCCCGTGCACTCCTATTAGTGCGAGCGATAGAACGTTTTACGTATCGAGTAAAAAACGTAACCATTACTTGACAATTGGTACGGCTACTGGATTGACCTATCCAGACCGGTACGATAGTTATTAACCACGGGAATACTACAAGTTTGCACTCCAGTGATTGGTTAAAGCGGTTCGATGATAAATTGATAATATATGAGTGTGTAGCCAAGATGGCAATCGCTAGCTTAGTAGCGTATCGTAGTTTTCGATCTCTCTGTTATTCTTTCCTATTAGTGCGACAAAGGCCGTTGCGTTTCGTTCACGACGCCGTTAGCGATTGGCATTTTGGCTATGCATCCTGAGGTGTACAGAATACTAGCCGGATTTATTCTAGTTTAATAAGATGGATTAAAGTCCGCGTTTAAGACGAGTCGCTGCAAATATGTCGAGGTTTTGATTAAATTTTTTTTTTAATTACGTAAATCCTGTTGACAAAGTTGAAAAGTAAATGAGAGGACTACCTCTCATTAACTTTACCCCCCACACTAGCGCCCCCCCTCGCACTAGCGTTGTAACATTAGTAACACAGAGTTTATATTGCGCTTACGTTATAGAGCATAAATGGAACGTCAAATGTCTCATAAATACAAACAGAGCTAGCCAGTAGGTCCATCTTTTTTATGCATTGTACAGCAGATTGGGGCAAAAAGTAATACAATTACTCCTTGCGATTTTTGCGACAGAGTAATTAGATTACTTTTTGTCTATCTCTGATGTACAGGCACATTTATTAAAAGTGCACTCCGTCACGGCCCGACTCGATGGTCCCAATTACACCACGTTGACAAGTGCCACAATTGTAAATTTACTGTTTCTCGAATCGGGGGCATCTATAGGCTATAGTTACGGCTTGCCATCGGAAGGGCCGTGCGTTTGTTTGCCACCAACATAAAATGTAGTGCAGGAAGTTTAATAATAAATCAGCAGTAAATAACTAACAATTTTCACAAAAAACACGACTATAAAATCGTAGCGAAATTCCGACATGCACCAAACCTCATGCCAAATTTTTTATTAAAAATTATACTAATCCTAGCGACAATTGTCACGGGTTTCGGAAAATAAAAAGTAGTTCATAAACGATATAAAAACATTACCTACTAGTAATAATTTTATGTTGGTGGCAAACAAGCAGATGTACCGATGGCAATTTTCCAATTATCTTCAGTTGGCAACTTTATATAAGAGCTCATAAATTGAATCGCTTCACAGGCTGTAATTAAGTTTTTCTGAGTGGAGGCAATGTTTACTATAGGGTTTTTGAGTATTAATAACATGAAATTAAATCATTTGCGTTAATATTTGCAGCTCATTTCACGATGTGAATAATTGCATACCTTATGTTTTTTTTTATTATTTTAAGTATTCGTTTAATAAATAACGATTGAAATTTGAATGAATAAGCCCTCAAGAGCCCGGTGATAGATACCTACGCCTAAGAGATTTTTTCACATCTAATGAAAAGTTTGTGGTAAGATTTTTAACAAGCTTATTGCTTTTTTAACATGTTTATTGCCAAAACTTTACAATTATGTAATTCTCTAAAAATAGGACTACGATCATATATTATCTAATTTCCACGCCTCTTTCCATAGATCTTATATCGTCCTATTACTGCAAATACCAGCTATTTGTACAAATCAGGTTTTGGCAGAACCAATTTAATTGTCATGGCTATTAAAGTCATTATTGAATAACATAATACGTGCACAATTGCACATAGCTGTTATTTGTAGTAATAGGATGATATGTCGTATCATATAGGTCGCGGCAAAATAGGCTGCAGATATATTTTTAGAATAACCCTTCTATTGCAGTTCATAAGTTGGAACAAATTAAGCGTTGGTCAACTGTTCAGAACATTTCCATAATGGTATGAGAATGTATTAACCTATAGTTTACAGTCATATTTAGAGTTTTTAAAGTTTTTCTGCAATTCATGTATGAAGTATGTTCTTCAAATTGCAAATTACTAATTCATTGTATTTTTACTGAATATCGCCGAAATAAGTACTCATAGTCCAATAATATCATGCATAGCCAATGAAAAAACATTTAAAAAGTATTCAGCCACTTCTGGTCTTCTGTATAATAATATCAATAATGCAAAAACGTTTCATAATCAATACGAGAGTTGCGAATTCCGTAATATCAAATATATTTCGATAACTTTTGTAAGACAATAAATTAAGTCACTTTAATATTCTTAATTAAAAAGTCTCCAAACTCCTAACTCCATAATTAATTGACGAAATGAATGCCACATGTTATGAATACATTAATTACTTAGTCGGAACGGAATGGAATCCGTTAGTCAACGTTCATTCCTGTGTAAACGAGACGAGTCGCACTTAGACTAACTTGTCTAAGTGTGACCTTTGGGTAAGTATACCTTACAGAAAATTTGAGAAACGTTGGGAGAGAAATGTTTCTCTGTAATGAAATCTTGTCAGTTAAAATTTGATCCGCTTGCAAGTACTTACAGTAAACCCACCTAATAGTTCCCACCCACAAACGCTCCCAAGAATGTCCCCTACTTAGGACGATGTACTTGATATACAGGGTGTTTTTTTCGACCGTTCAAATTCTACGTAGTGAATGTGTAGGTCATACTCACCAACTTTTACTATGGGGACAACGTCGAAATCGCGAAAAAAAAATCAGCTGTTTCATACAAATTGGCGGCATTACGCCGGCCTAAATGTATGAAACAGCTGATTTTTTTTTCGCGATTTCCACTTTGTCCCCATAGTAAAAGTTGGTCAGTATGACCTACACATTCACTACGTAGAATTTGAACGGTCGAAAAAACACACCCTGTATTATACACACTCGGTTTTTTAGATTTATTTATAAATTAGGAAAATTCCAATACAACCTGATTTGAAAATAGATTTTACCTACACTATAAATATTAAAAAAAAAAAATGTAATTCTCCATATTATTTGCATTATTTTCTATGAAAAAATCCACCTGACCCGTGTCCCGTATTCATTGACCGCGAGTGTAGTAAATAGATACTCCTCTCAAGCACATGTATTTCACCTCAAATTGCCTCACCTAAACTGATGACAGCATCAATAATAGCATCAAGTTCACGTGAGTAATCAAATTCCCGTCGCGATCCGCATGTTTAAAGTTAGTCTACATTAACTGACGGGTGATTTGATTACATTTTCCGCGGTACGCACCTTATCTGTTGCTGTATTCGTCATTAATTACTAGTCATCATCATCACCCGTGATAATGCTGATGATGAATTGATGAATGATCGAAAAAATGGTTTGAAACTTTAACAAAACTTGTGGAGATGAAAGAGTGCAGCAGAAGATTATAAAACATTAATATTTGGGTATAATAAGGCACCCAAATATTGAATATTTGAAAATTTTATACGGACACAATTTTTTAATTAATATTTTCTGGCTTGCGAGATATGTGATATGTCAACTATACAAGTTATATTAACGTTTCACACCCATTTTGCCTATCACTGATCATCACATACAAGAGTTTTTCTCACGACGTTAAAATCCAGCTTTCCCGATCTCTCTCTTTGACCATCTGATACGACGCGACTTAGCCCCACTTTTTCTTTAACTAAGTCTGGGCTTGCCTTTACTTCTCTTACTTCTAATGCCCCATAATTTTTTTGTCGATCTTCAATTATTTCCATGATTGCTCTTCTTTCCTTTACTTTTTTAATGCTTTTTAGTTCGTAATTCTTCGCGTTCAATTTGATTACGAGTTCCTCGTTATAATTAGGGACTTAACTGTCTGTTCGGTAAAATATAAGTACTTACCCTTTTATTCATAAACGTCCCCTAACTTAGCAAGCTGTTAAGTATTGTTTGTCCCTTTCGCTCTTACATATAAATATATTGATGAGATCGAAAGAGACAAACAATACTTAGTTGCTTGCTAAATTAGGAAACGTTTATGAATAAGACTCTTTACGATTTGAAAGATTGATGCTGAGAACGCTGATTGTAGCTCAATGCCATAGAACCTACTGTAATTTTTGGCTTCTCCTTTGAAGTTGCAGGAGACTCATCTAAAACAACGAATCTAAATACTGACTTGCGTAACATGATACCAAAAATATGTCTTTTCTCTCAACATCGCTTGTGGCATAGTATGAAACAAAAATATATTAACTAACACAGGGTAAATAAGTCTCCTTAATCCTGACAAAATTAAGCCGAAAATTTTAACTACAGATTCCAGTCTTTTAAGTTAATTAACAGGGTATTTTATTAATTGATTATGAAAGCCGGTTCGGATGTCGCTGGGTCGCTGCCAAGCATTAAAAGCACCCGCACTGCCATGTTTTACTACTTGGCAGTGGAAAGGTCAAGTTATACGGTCACTTGGCCATTGTATTCTTACTGCGTCTGTTTTTCAGGCATTTTCCGCAAGCCATTCATCCTGTCTATTTTGTGATGGGAGTTATCTACTTCTTAGTGAAATTCAGCATACGTTGGGTTTTATGAAAACAGCAGTGTAACATCATTATTGTTATGAAATCTTGGATAAATAAACCCTGGGTGCTTCAATTCTTACAAATTAACTTAAATAGGTCCATATTCAAGGTATCCACAAGATTGTAACATCACTTACCAATTCTTTTGTATATTCTTAAATTAACTAAGTGGATTTAAGCATCTACCTACAGGGCCAGGCTTGACATACGGAACTTAACTTTGATTGATTAATTTGAAAATACACGAAAGAATTGGTAACTGTTGTTGGAGTCTTGTGACACTTGACGACAGCACATCACAACTTTAGTTACACTTTGTTTTCAAAGGTTATATTGTTATGCATTAATCATCTCTCCTAGCCGTTTATTCGGCCACATTGACTGTTTTTCAGTGCTGAGAGCGTCGCTGGTGCGCTCTCAGGTGACTGACGTAGCCAATTTTTGCAGCGAATACACGGCCGCATTCGCTGCAAGTCAGTACCCCTCCAACGTAGTTATATTGTATGGCCGCTGGTGGTCTGTCCTTCAGCTCGTCGCGCTTAGCGTCAAGTTCTGTACGACGAGCTATTTCAAAAGCACGTACGTGTGTGTGTACAGCTTGTCTCCACTCTGGTCGTCCTGTAGCCATTGTCTCCCATTGAGATGAATTTAATAACTGTAGATCAGATCCGATATTGACGAAATTAAGCGACGATTAGTAAGAATAAGTATGCAGCAGTTTTATCGTTAAAGTATAGTTCAACACTTTATTTGGCACAAGTCCTGGCGATAAAATCTCTTATCCCACTGACATACATAACTCTTTATCCTTTTCTTAACAACAATGCATCATCTAAGTTTCTAAATTGAATTAGCACTTAGATGAAAACTGTCGTTTTGGGATATTTCTTTTGGATTGTTTGCAACTGTCTGGGGAAAGTAATGTGCTTTTTAAGTGGCGGCATTTTCTCGCTCGATACGTTGTGCAAGGAAATCGCTCTTTGGTCTCAAGCTACGTCAGTCAGACTTTTTACAATTTCGGCAGTGTGCTAGATTTCTTTTTGTCCAGATCATTTTATCATGAAGTAATATATCTTCTTGAAGCATTTCTCGCTATGTGCCATACTTAGAGTGAGTTGCACCAACCATGAGTATTATTATTTATTACGTATTTATTGTATGGGACGTTTCACAGTAACCTTATTAGGTAATAATGATCAATCTGTCAAGTGTGGTGCAACGGTACCCTTAGGGATGAAATGGAAATATTTCCTACATCAAGATATAGAGTCATCGACCTCTCTGCCTCATTTGGCAAAATCGTTGGTATTAGTTACTGATGAAAAAGGCTGCGAGTATTGCCAAACGCAGTGGAATTTCCAGTTCAGGTCTAGCATATTTTGCGGTATGGCGACAACTGAAGTCGGACTCCATATTCAATATCAAAATGTAATTTAAGGAATGCAGGACAAGAGCTGATAACAGAAAGAAACTTTTTAAATACATATTGCTTTGTTAAAAACTGTAATTTTTACAAAAGAATTGCTTGAATTATCATATTATCAACCTCTTTTCGACGCTCGTATTATTGACCAGTACTGTAAATACAGGGTGCATCGGCAATAACTCCAATGATAATTTATGTTGTTTACGTACCTGGCGTACGAAGATAATATTGAATGCATGAAAAATGTTTTTGGATATTTCTGTCGGCTATTCTGGATTAACTTGAGTAAAAAATATATTCGTATTTCAAATCCGATGTGTTTAAGTTGTCATACATCCATTCAGTAATTACATATTCTAAAATGTAATTATGGACGTCTTATCAGCGCCGTGCGACCGTTAGCCCTTTATTCATAACAATTTATAAGACCATGTTGATTTTTCCCTTTCGAAGTTTCTACCAAATATTAAGTAGGTACCTACATGCTAAAATGACAAAATACTTTTTTAAGCGGTAGGTACAAATTATGCAAATTAATGTTATAACATAAATAATAATTAAAATAGAATTAAAACTCAAGTAAGCTATAAATGCATGCATGGTTCCAAGAATACTGGCAGCATTACTTTGCTGTATCGCGATACTGATGCATTGAGCAACGTAGCGGTCATCAATAAGATTAAGCGTATTAATCTTTAACTGAAGAAAAACCGTAAGTGGAATGCTTATACATGATGATATTCCTTTGTAATATGTGAATATTTAGGATATGCATAAAATGAAAATTTGACATGGCAGCGCTGAATATAAAATTATAAAAACTTACCTAACGGGCCTTGTACCTACATTTTATGAAAGTCATTTGACGTTCCATTTTCATACAATGATCTAAACTACAATACTGGAAAACGATTGCCAGTAGTGTAGTAATAGACTTGGTCACACTTTATGTATTGTTTAAGTTACTTACGTGTAAACTAAAGTACTCATGTGTATCCTAATTTATATCTGCAATTTGACAACATTTCGTTATAATTCTCGTGATGAAATCAATGGTAGCTTCCAGTAAATATCTGTCAAAGAGCGACAATGTTAACAAGTGACAGGTCTATTTGACAGATGTCAAAGGGATCCTCATTCGTGGCGAATAGCATAAAGTACTGGTTAAATTGACATGTTATATTTTATAGGCAGTTGGACCCTGAGTAAAGGTTTTGAATTTCTGCTGATTTAATGATAAGCTATACATTTTATGACCTAGATTTAAGTAATGTACTATATTATACTTGAGTTATGAGCACTAGCGTAAGTCTCGAAGGTTCGATTTTAGATACGAAATATTTATTTATTTTTTTAGTTCAAATATATATCTCACCCTAAGTGGTTGTAAATACGATACTATAACTGTTTTTAAAATTGAAAATTCTAACACTAGATTTAATGTCGTTAGATACATGGTATGTATTTTAATTAATATGTATTGTATCCAATAAGGGTGTCTCCGAACCTATCGACGCTTTTGCATTTTTAAGGCAAATTGCGCGTATCACCGTCGATCGGTGTCGTCCTAGTTGTTTCTTATTGCGTAGTAATAAAGGTTTTCATAAATGCATTTAGCCGAATTCGCGTCGATAGATTTGGTGGACCCTAAAGATTGCTGAGACTCGGCCAATGACTGGATCTTGACAAAAGTGACACAAAAATTTAGTGCATAGAAAATGGGTATAAAAAGTTGGTTTTGTACATAATCCAAATAATGTACCCGTTTTGACTTCTTTGTAACTACTTCAATCATCAAAATCAATTATGAAATGCCCATTAATTAAATAAAAGCTTAAAGACAGATAAGCCATGCGGATTATACTTAAATCACTTACTGTTTTTTACGGGGTAATGTACTCGAAATTTTTACACTATCGTGAGACTATCTTAATATTTTTTCGGTAACGTGTAAAAATGTGATCATGTGATTGACATCAGTGTTAAAACATCTTGTAGACTAAATTATCAATAGGATTTTGTGATCTCGCGTCTCGGGCCAGTTTACTCTCAGAATATGAAAGAAAAAATAACAATAATTAGTGAATTTTGTACACAATGTTATTTCCATTGTTTATTTGTTAGGTCGTCGATAATGGGCGACTCGTCACGTAGTGTCATTCTAGAATAATTCGTTTTGATTGAAGGATACTGACTGGCTTAAAATATAATAAATTACTGCAAATTATCAATATAGCATCATTTCAATGTAATTCAGTACATGTGGTGCTTTTTCTACGCGCTAGTGCGAGAATTGGTTAATTTTATGTCAGGGGTCCGTTTCTCAAAAGCTTGTAACTTGTAATACAAGTGGAAGTCTCTTTTTAACACCATTAATTAGATAAATACTTCTGCTTGTACCTAATACAAGTTACAAGCTTTTGGGAAATAGGCCTCTGGTCGAAAACTTCGGAGACCCATCTGTAGGTACTGAAAAAACCGACCAAGTGCAAGTCGGGTAGCCACCGAAGCTAAAACACGTTCCATGTACATCTAAAATCGATAGTATCACCTCTCACGTGCAAATTCTCGCACAAGATTTCAAGCATAACCTGGCAACAGTATCAAAAGTCCGCCAATACCAAATTATAATCAAATTGTCACTTTTTACAGCTGTTACGTGCGGGTAAGTTAACGTAGCTTAGCTCGTAGGTGCAAATTTCAAATTATCCCTATATTTAAACAGACATAAATCATATTATGCTGCATTCACGTATCATCAATACCTTCAAATTCATCACATGTGATGCATGTACAGGGAACGTGTTAAACAGGTACATTATATGCCAAAGTTTGGTGCAAATTTTAGTAGAGTTTGATACCACCACAAAACAGATGTGGATACCATGTACTATAATCCCCCTATTCATAAACGTCTCTTAACTTAGCAAGCCGGTAAGTGTTGTTCGTCCCTATGTGTCTTATCAATAATTATACAAGACAGAATGGGACAAATAATACAAGGCCAAGGGTTATATTAGATCATTACCGGACAATTTTGTGAAGTATATTTTCCATACAATGAATTTCGTGTAGGTATATTTTTTTGATGTCAAAATCAAAGTAAGCTTAAACCAAACTTAAACCAAATTTTGCCAGTCATATTAGACACTACTAAAGCGTGTTTTATATATAAGCGTATATAAGCATCAGGTGCATTCATGCTTAACTGGGTTATAATGTTAACGTGCTTTGATACAAAACTGAAGTGCATGTAATCGCAAACACGGATGACTGCAGTGGAATTTCATTTAGAATAGCCCTATCGTGGAAACTCGCAAAAGACCTGAAATCCTAATACTGCGAAACACGAAAGAAGTGTTGCCTCTCTCTCGCACTTGCACTTGAAAATAAGTGTAAAAGGGAGGCAGCACGTCAATCGTGATTTGCGGTGTGTAACCAGTATTTTATCGTATCTTGTCGTTGCCGTCACGTTTTCAGAACAGAGCGCGGAAGTGATGCGTAGCACGATAAACGATAAAAGCGGGACCACTGCGAGCGGAGCGGAGTCATTAATGGGCCCGTTTAACTCTCACTGCTGCTGTGACTCGCAGCCGTCAACTGAATACTAGTCCTTAGCGAGCGATGTACGTGAAACGGAGCCATTAATGAGTCCGCTGGCCACCGCGTAGGCTAATAGCATGATGCTCGTTTACACAAGATGTAGGTACTCAATAAAAAGTGCATGTTCTATAAAAAAACGTTTCATTTCATTTCACATTCTGATATTACAATCACGTTGACTCGAATTTCGAATAATGACAATCTTCACAAAACGGGCCAGTACTTGCGTGGTCTTACAAATCCAATGTACTAAGGCCTTCAAACCCGTAACAAGTGCGAGTAGAGTAGGTAAAATGGTTACACTCATTATTCTCAATGGGAACTGCACTTGGTATTGTTAAATATTCCTATGTGGGTCGAGTGGTGCATTCGCCGAAAACGCAGATTTTAAATTACTCTTTTTTCTGGCAGCCGATGTGTTTGTGGTTGTTCGTTGTCGAGTTTATTTATCTTATTCCTGACTGAAATTATTTTATTTAAAACGAATGCCGAGTGTGGTTTATTTTTATTATTGGCCAAGTGTGTCGAGTCTGCTATCTGCTAGTTTCACCTAGCGTGAAATTTTAAATATAAGGTTGATATTTCTCCGTATCTGTTGCTCAAGTGATAAGAGATTCACACAGACAAAAGAACTGGTAGGCTATATCGTCAGTTGACAGGTAAAACTCACTAAGTAACAAATACCTACTTGAAATAAAGCTCTTATCTCAGTTCTGATTTAATACTGACATAAGAGGTTGCTAAAAGTAGTGACAGTTTTTATAGTGAGTTTTGCTTGTCAGCCGACGATATTATACTTACGATAAATTATCCTGCAAAGAAAAGCAGTCAACTTTGTTTTAAGAGGGGCATAATTTTTTGCTTCTCCTTTCAAATTGCCTGTCTCGTATTATTAAACGGCATCGCTTAAGCTCGACTGCTTGAATATTGCATTCAGTAGTTACCTACACGCTCATATTTACTCTTTGTAATATAAAAAAGTAGGCACGTTTGGTCAGTATCCTTCAGTCCTCATATAGATATAAATAAAATATAATGTATAATTATAATTGTTGTGACGTTTTTTAAAACGTTGACAAATAAATTATTATACATAGCCAAGTAAGTAATTGTAAATTACTACTTTAAATTAAATTGAACACGTTTTGTATAGAATTACTTGTAAATATGATAATTTAACAATAAGACCGAGTTCCGTAGATATACGTGATCGCTGTATTATACGAGACTATCTATGTATGACATTCTAATGTATGTATACATAACAGAATAAGTTTGTTTTCAAAATAAAATATTTAATATTAAAGTAATTATGTGTGTTTCTGTTTAAATTCCCTTGTCTATTCCTAGTTCCCGCGTGACGGCAGTAAGAATACACGTCACCACCCTAATTCAACCGTGGATCTCGTAAGAGTCGACTAAGGGATTTAAGTGTCACTGACCATTCGATAATTGAAGATTGATGATGAGCAGCAGCGTCATCATAGTGGACACATTACTGAGATCGCCAATCTGTTTGCCCAGCGTGGCGACAATGGGCATTTACCTCCTAATGCGGGCCGTGTGGTGACGGCAGTAAGAACACATTTGTCACCACCCCAACTCTTCCCGCGGGTGTCGTAAGAGCCGACTAAGGGATTAAAGTGTCTCTGACCATCCTTTGATACAAGATTGATGATGGGCAGCAGCGTCAT
Organism: Thaumatotibia leucotreta; assembly: GCA_025490895.1. NCBI lineage: Eukaryota > Metazoa > Arthropoda > Insecta > Lepidoptera > Tortricidae > Thaumatotibia > Thaumatotibia leucotreta. Next base: position 100,525 of record JALPQI010000832.1, on the reverse strand, counting down.
CATAGTGGACACATTACTGCGATCGCCAATCCATTTGCTCAGCGCTAATGCGTCTGTACGCATAGTATAGTTAAGATGCCTACGTCCAGCAGTGGACTGAGATAGGCTGATGAAGAAGTGAAGAAGATGGGCAGCAGCGTCAGTCGACCCGCTTGCCCAGCGTGGCGATTATAGGCATTATCTCCTAATGTATCTATACGCATAGGTAATAGGAGAAGTCAACGTCCAACAGTCGACTAAAAAAGGTTGATGATGAATCCAGGTGGCTTATGCACACTTGTCAGAACGTGACCGTAACGATGACGAACACGGCACCATCATAACCCAACTAGCAGACAGTCTCAGCTCCATGTTGGAAAAACTGCCACGAGTATTTACTCAAATTAAATGAAGACTCAATCTAACAAGATGTTTTACTCATTTCTGAAAAGATCAAAGAAGCAGATCAAAATACAAAGCTTAATCGAATGGAAAGAGTGGCCTTTGCGAACGCGAACAATCTCGAGACGTTTGCTTTTCGCGATCATAATCCCTCCATTACCAAATAACCGTAGATAACCTCCCCTGGATACTATTATATGTAATATTACTAAGCCTTTAAGGGTTATACCGATATTTTTGTATGAGTTAGGCTACAAATCTTTCTGTGGACATAAGAAGAAAGTTGAGGCACTATTATTCAATGTACTCTATGAGTAGAGGGCTCTAGAACGGCTTCTGATTCTTAAGTATTATGAGGTCAAAACCTAATTAGTTTGTCCCGTAACCGTTAACTTTCGCAATGTCTATAGGAAAGACAAAGATGCCCCTTTTCAAGAACGCTGTATGACCCTTACCCTTAACCCTTAACCAACTAAGGATGAATGGACTTTACGTAGGATTTACCCCCCGGTTCGCAGTAAGAAAGTCTTATTTCCTGGCCAAAGCAATACGTAAAAAATTATGAATACAAATCAAATCAAGGGGCGGGGTCTATATCGAATCGCATAAAAGTATTGTTCCGAATATTATGTCGCATAAGAATTTTACGCCGAAAATTGTTTCCCAAAATTATTGTTTCGCATGTTTTTCATGTGTCGAAGTTTTTGCGCCTAAAATCGTCTGTCCGAAACATTATTCATCCTAATGCTTATTGTGTCTAAGATTCCTTTGCCGAAATTGTATTATGCATATGTTTGATGATCCTAATATTGTACATTCTAAAATTGCTGCTAAACATAACGCCTACTAAAATGAAATACGATCCGCCAACATGTCGACGGAGCCCCTAGCGGGGCTCCTATTTCCGCTCTAAGGGACAAAAGATACCTAACGAACCTATCCAGGTGGATTACATGATTTTGAAATATTTTTCTTTTTGAAATATTTTTCTAATCCCAGCCGTCCCCCCTTATTTGGTCTTTCTCCTAGCAGCTGGAGCAGACCTAGTATTTGTATTGTAAAATGTCTAAGATTAATGTTTTAACCTAACTTAACCGTATCGGTTCTGCCCCTCTCGTTTTTCTGCAATCAGGCTATCTACAAATAGCTAATTCCATTTGATAGACGTGACAACTTAATATTGATGTAGTTTAAGTTAGTTTAAAAGACTAGTGCTGTTATTTTAGCCACTCTAATAATAATGCGAAATATTTTTTATGACAATCAATATTAGTAATATTACATTTTAGATAATTTAAAAATCGGTATACGAATATTCGGTAAAACATAATAAATAATTCGGCGAAACGATTATTATGCCATTCAACAATATGCCAAATGTTTCGGCCAAAACATTTTCTGCACAATGAACATTATGCGAAGAGACGGGCACCCCAAGGGGCGGTATAATATACTATTGTATATTTTTTGTTACACGTTATCTTTGAAAAAAGGTTTTAAGGGCCTGTTTTGCAGATTTTGTCTTGAATTACTAGTTTTTTTACCGAAGAAAACTATTTGCTTCTTAGAGGTTCAAAGCGGATGGGCATCGTCTGCAAGAAACAGTGTGACCTTCACACGCTACCCAATATTAGTTACGTTACATTTTCGTGGTAAGTAAATCAGAAAATAAGTGTCAGTCTGACAATGTTCTAATTTCAAGTTGACATAAGTGCAACATAGAACTTTGTATTATTGAGACACTGCTACTCCGTGTAGTACCCTAGTACACTAGTATCGCCGTGTCTCTTTTTTAAACGGTTTTTATTAACTTCACCGCGTATCAACTGTCGTCGATGCTTCAAATCTTGTGATCGATTTTTCGACCACTTCTACTGCACCAAAATTAATGAAATTTGGAACTCGTGTCAAGTCCCCATGACAATGCAATATTATAATATTTGGATCCTTGTACCCTCAAAGCCTGATGCTGCAGACGTACTGCCTACCTTAACCGAGAGTATTAGACACGTGAAAATGAAAGTATAGCATGTTTGGCATAATCAAATACTAACAGCCTGATCTTGACTTCCAACTTCTCACTCCTGGTGCTGCAGTACTGTCCACAATAACCGCAAGGTTTATCTTTTATCGATTTCTTGATTTTAAAGAAGTTCTTTATATATTAAGTAGAAACATGCGAATTTAATACTAACGTCCAACTCCTCAGATCTGATACTCCAGTGTTACTGCCTGCCACAACCGCTAGGTTTAGCGATCTGTAGATTTTGAAGTACTGCTTTAGACATTTGGTAGAAACATACGGATTTCATTATCATAATCATCATCATATCAGCCAAAAGACGTTCACTGGTGAATATAGGCCTCGCCCAAAGATTGCCACAAGGACCGGCCCTGTGCCACCCGCTTCCAGTGACCTTCACCAGGTCATGAGTCCACCTTGTGGGGGGCCTACCCACGCTGCGCCTTCCGGTACGTGACCACCACTCGAAAAACTTACCGCCCCAACGGCCATCGGTTCCACGCGCGACGAGCCCCGCCCACTGCCACTTCAGTTTAGCGATTCGAAGAGCTATATCGGTTATTTTGGTTCTGCTGCGGATGCTCTCATTTCTAATCCGATATCGCAGAGAGACTCCTAGCATAGCCCTCTCCTTTGCCCTTTGGGTGACATTGAGCATTCTTATAAGGCCCATTGTAAGCGAGCACGGTTTAGTACCGTAGGTCATCACTGGCAACATACACTGATCATGAAAGACTTTCGTTTTCAAACCCTGCGGAATATTGGACGAAAAGATACAGGTGGATTTAATACTGACTTCCAACTCCTCAAATCTGATGCTGCTGAGACACGTGTCACTGCCAGCCATGTCGGGCCTGCGGCCCTCCGGCTGATAGACTGAAGGCGTGAGTGGATAGCGTAACGTAGGGCGACCCGTCGGGCCTGCGGCCCTCCATCTGATAGAGTGACAGCGTGAGTAGACCGCGTAGGGCGAGCCGTCGGGCCTGCGGCCCTCCAGCTGATAGTGTGACAGCGTGAGTGGATCGCGTAGCGTAGGACGACCCGTCGGACCTTCGGCCCTCCAGCTGATAGAGTGACAGCGTGAGTGGATCGCGTAGGGCGAGCCGTCGGGCCTGCGGCCCTCTGGCCGATGAATTGACAGCGTGAGTGGATCGCGTAGCGTAGGGCGACCCGTAGGGCCTGCGGCCCTCCAGCTGATAGAGTGACAGCGTGAGTGGATCGCGTAGGGCGAGCCGTCGGGCCTGCGGCCCTCCAGCTGATAGAGTGACAGCGTGAGTGGATTGCGTAGGGCGACCCGTCGGGCCTGCGGCCCTCCAACTGATAGAGTGACAGCGAGAGTGGATCGCGTAGGGCGAGCCGTCGGGCCTTCGGCCCTCCAGCTGATAGAGTGACATCAGCGTGAGTGGATCGCGTAGGGCGAGCCGTCGGGCCTGCGGCCCACTGGCCGATAAACTGACAGCGTGAGTGGATCGCGTAGGTTATCAGCTTGACAGCTCTATAGAGTGACAGCGTAATTGGACCGCGTAGGGCGAGCCGTCGGGCCTGCGGCCCTCCAGCTGATAGAGTGACAGCGTGAGTGGATCGCGTAGGGTGAGCCGTCGGGCCTGCGGCCCTCCAGCTGATAGGGTGACAGCGTGAGTGGATCGCATAGCGTAGGGCGACTCGTCGGACCTTCGGCCCTCCAGCTGATAGAGTGACAGCGTGAGTGGATCGCGTAGGGCGAGCTGTCGGGCCTTCGTCCCTCCAGCTGATAGAGTGACATCAGCGTGAGTGGACCGCGTAGGGCGAGCCGTCGGGCCTGCGGCACTCTGGCCGATAAACTGACAGCGTGAGTGGATCGCGTAGGTTATCAGCTTGACAGCTCTATCGAGTGACAGCGTAATTGGACCGCGTAGGGCGAGCCGTCGGGCCTGCGACCCTCCAGCTGATAGAGTGACAGCGTGAGTGGATCGCGTACGGTGAGCCGTCGGGCCTGCGGCCCTCCAGCTGATAGGGTGACAGCGTGAGTGGATCGCATAGCGTAAGGCGACCCGTCGGACCTTCGGCCCTCCAGCTGATAGAGTGACAGCGTGAGTGGATCGCGTAGGGCGAGCGGTCGGGCCTTCGGCCCTCCAGCTGAAAGAGTGAAATCAGCGTGAGTGGACCGCGTAGGGCGAGCCGTCGGGCCTGCGGCCCTCCAGCTGATAGAGTGACATCAGCGTGAGTGGATCGCGTAGGGTATGCCGTCGGGCCTGCGGCCCTCTGGCCGATAAACTGACAGCGTGAGTGGATCGCGTAGGTTATCAGCTTGACAGCTCTATCGAGTGACAGCATAATTGGACCGCGTAGGGCGAGCCGTCGGGCCTGCGGCCCTCCAGCTGATAGAGTGACAGCGTGAGTGGATCGCGTAGGGTGAGCCGTCGGGCCTGCGGCCCTCCAGCTGATAGGGTGACAGCGTGAGTGGATCGCATAGTGTAGGGCGAGCCGTCGGGCCTCGCTTTTTAACTTGATTTTCTCAATAAATTGATTGATATATTCCTTATTGTCAGATCTCTGTTATCTAAGGTATTGTATGAATAACACGTCCAGTTGAGTCACTTCGGGCATTCAAGCTGACATTTTTTTAGTGTCGGATTTCAAAAAATATCTATTCAGCAGCGACTCCCCTCTCGTTACACATAAAATATTGTCCATTACGTTTACACATGTTTGTGTCGTGATTAAAGCGCGAGAGTTAAACGCTAGCATCCCTAATTGTATTGCATATTACAAACAACATCCTTTGATCTAGAATAAGTTGCACTAAAAACTTGAAAATAAAATAAGTAAAAAAAGTTTTAAGTTAAACGGTTTTTATTGCACCAAAAACTAGAAAATAAAAATTAGTTGTAACTAACCGTAGATGCTACTTTTTGTAGATTAGTCAGGTGAAACTATTATCACTGTAGTCTTCCCAAGTCGGATGCTGAAAGCCACGTTTAGCCTCTATGTCAGTGGATTAAGCGTATCCTAATCGGAAACTTTTACCAAACTAAAATAAAAACGTGGGGCGTTATTATGAAGAAACATACAAGTTCAAAATATGTAATTGTGGCTTTAATTTTGCAATGAATCATTCATCTGTTCCAACACTTCTACAGAGGTAAATAACTTTTATCAAGGCTAGAACAAAACTTATTACTCTATTGCTGTCTTGATTTCTATGTGTGTTCTTAAATAACTATAGTGACTTAATCACAATTGCGTACGCCCCACGTTTTTATTTCAGTTTGGTAAAAGTTTCCGATTAGGATACGCTTAATCCACTGACATAGAGGCTAAACGTGGCTTTCAGCATCCGACTTGGGAAGACTACAGTGATAATAGTTTCACCTGACTAATCTACAAAAAGTAGCATCTACGGTTAGTTACAACTAATTTTTATTTTCTAGTTTTTGGTGCAATAAAAACCGTTTAACTTAAAACTTTTTTTACTTATTTTATTTTACACGAAGTGAGAATCTTTTGTTCGTGTTTATAGCCGATAGTTCATAGCTTAGTAGCTCGCGGTGAGACCAGTGCCAGAGGCAGCGAAATCTACGGGATGAAAGTCTGTGGTAAATTAATTCCATCGGAGGGGTTTTAATTCGCACCTGTTTGCCGGGGGGAGAGGGGAGGGGGGGGGGGGAGGCACGCACGAACGGGTTGAGAGCTTTATGCTAAACTCTTTCTAATCGCTCATGCATAATGAGCGCGAGCGAATGCATAATCTGTGAACGTGTTGGTGTGACATGTTTGGAACATTTATATATATTACGCCGGTAAATGAACACATGTCCTGATATATACATTTACATATCACCATGTGGCTACTAATAAGTCAATCCTCGACCAACGGAAGACCAGTAGCCGTACCATGACTGGTAAAATAACTGATACATACATACTCTTAGTTTATAGCAGAGACTTACATCCAGCAGGGGACTGATACAGGCTGATGACGTGAAACAGCAGGCACAAGAAGCTTCGCCAATTTGTTGACAGTTTAATAAGATTAGACTTGTATGCGTAATACTAACAATTAACCGCATAGATTTTCTTTGGCGTCATTGTACCTGAAAAGGATAATGCAAAAACTCATCCTAGTAACTTAAAAATAAAACGTAAGTACCCAATATTTATAAGATACAAAAGGTTGTAATAATATTTACGTGAACATTCCAAATGCATGTAAACGATTTTGCTCCTTATACCTAAGACGTATGTCTAAAAATGTATAGATATTATTGGACGTGACTGTCACAGCCAAGAGCAAGAACCCGTAACAAAGCCAGAGGCTTATCTGCCAATATTTTTGTTGTAAAAATGAGTTTCCCGGCACCGTATCGTAGGCTTACTCCCGAATTGTCCGTCGTGTCAAAATTGTATTAAAAGCGAATTGGATACGTGCTCGCTTACTCCAAGTATGAACTAATAATTTACTACCACTATAATACTATACAGCCCCACCATTAAGTGAATTCAGAGATTATAGTATAATAATAATAGTAAACTCGGTATTATCAAGTTTGCAATCGGTATGGTGAAATTTGTATGGGAACTACACAAATTTTACAAAAAATATGCAATTTTAAAAGATTTTAGTAACAATTTTACTGTAGCATAACGTAAATAGACCTCTTCGATACGTATTGACGCATTAGGAACGCCCATAATTGCCACGTTAGCTTGCCTACAAGCGGGTTGGTAATCGCAATAGTGTGTCCACTATGATGATGCTGCCTGTCGTCAATTTTTAGCAAATGAATGGACAGTGACGTTTCAATTCTTTAGTCATCTTTTACACCTACGGGAAGAGTGGGGTGGTGACTAACTAATGTAGGTATTTTTACTGTGGTCACCACGCAACCTGGTATCGATTAAAATATTATTAAACCAAATCACCACTATGATGCTGCTGCCCATCGTCAATTTTCAGTAAATTAATGGTCAGTGAAACTTCAATCCCTTATTCGACTCTTACGACACCCACGGGAAGAGTTGGGGAGGTAACAAATGTAATTCTATATTGGTATTGATTATAATATTTTTAAACCTAACCACCACTTTGACGTTGGTGCTGCCCATCATCTATTTTCAGTAAATGAATGGTCAGTGAAACTTCAATCCTTTATTCGACTCTTACGACGCACACGGGAAGAATTAGGGTGGTGATAAATGTATTCTTACTACCGTCTTTAGCCGCGTTGTATATTGGTATTGATTTGAAGTATTCCGAACAAGCCAGCCGTTCGATAACCACGTTATTGTTGAGATTAGGGCTCGAAGAGGAAATAGGATATGAGTGTGACGTATGCGAGTCATTTACAAGGACGAGGGGTGAAGGAAGATGGCACATTTTGATATTGAAAAAGCTTGAATTTGTCGTGAGGCTGTAACAAAACACCAACAATTGTTACAGTGTACCTAAATGCTAAGGCATGATTCACGAAACATAATTTAAAAGTTTAGATTGATAGAATCTTTATTTCTTAAAGAAATTATACTTTTCACTTCAGACAAACTTAAGGTACTTAATAGTAAGTAAAGGGGTTTGGGTAAAGTTGGCGTCGTTTTTAAATGTTGGCGGCCACTCATGAAAGTGGTAAATTTGAAAAGAGCAATTTAAAATAAACTTATTTTATTATTGAGTGCATATAGCTAAATTATATCGGAGCCGAGATATCATACTTTAAAGTTTTATAGTAAAGCCTCACATTTATTTTTGAAATGCATCGGAATGAGTTAAAACTACTATTGTGTATGCCACGTAAAACATAACCTTACCTCACCTAGGACATAAGGTTCTTTTTCGATCAATGATTATTTAGAGATAGTTCCTTTTTTCTTTAACACGGCGATTTTATGACGGATGTCGATGAACGTTCTATTGAACATAATTATGTCAAAGGTTTTATGTCGCATTTTAAACAACAAATAAAAGTATTCATATTTTTACACTTTATGCGTGTTTTTTCAGGTATATAAATAAATGTAGACATGCGAATCGTATGTTTTCGGGTAGGTACCTAATAACATTAATTAGGTATCTAATAATTTACGCACTGGGCACATATCAAATCGAGCAAGCTCGAAGCTATTATTGTGAGCATATCAAAAACGGATCCTACGTAATTGAGGTAAACAAAGAACCCAATTTGCAAGATTTCTGCGACCAAAATCCCAATTGCATCGATCCGTGGCTTTTAAGAGGTAGAAAACAATCGCGGCACTCCAACAGAAGACAGTATTTTATTTAATGTTGCTGTAGATGGTGGATTACAAGGCTCAGAGGCAATATTAGGACATTATTGTTCATGTGTTGTTGGAAAGAGGACCTTAGGCTGTTGCTCACATGTAATGTCAATTATATGGTTCTTGGGATGGGGTAGGTATCAAGAACATCTTGATCCCCCGGCACAGTTTTTAGAGAGTGATTCGCCAAGATAATATTGAGAATGAAGTTTACGACGAGCCAGAAAATGCGTAAAAAAGTTATTTAACGTAATACTAAAAATTACAAATGACGTTATCTGGGAAAAGGGACGTTATTGTCATTGGCGCTTACGGCGTTATGAGCCAAGTTTGTATACAAATACAACGTCACCGGACGTAAGAGCCATCGTCAATAAGGCTCCTTATCCCAAATAATGTCACATATGTTGTGTTGTATACATAAGAAAGCATTAGTAACAATTTCAATCTAAAAACTAATCTAATTAGGTACATTTCCTACTTGGAAATATGTCAAAACATTTTCATGCGTGCAACACACCTGTGTTTCCTTATGGTGAACCGTCTATTGAAACCATTTTGCAACATTTTTAATGTTCACTAAATAGACAGCATAGAAATCGCATAAGAAAATAGAGTTGCATTTTCATATACTTACCTAAGATCTTCTTTTTTTAAGTCGGTTAAATTAATTATTAAACTTTAAGGGCAATATCCTTGTATCTTTGTTAGTAGTATTATCGAGTTAAATAAGCCTGTAGTCATCTAAGCTGTCTCCTAAACCTGCCTTAGTTAGGTATATTCACTGGTCCAATAACATTGTTTGAAGGGCCATATCTTGGCTCCGATATTACTTACGGCAAAACTTATTTTGTAAATAAGCATGTCTAAGGTAGCACTACAAATTAGTAGTAACATAAACGATGGCCGCTGAAAAAAAAAATGACGCCACTAGTCCATACAAAAATACCCAATCCCCTTTAATAATAACATATAGTACCTAAGTATTACATGCGTGCATACAAAACAACGAGACATGTTGAATAGTGAGAGGTGATCGATCACGATTACATAATTTTCCTAACTAGTGCGGAAAAGTAAACTTTGCGCACGCTTCGCATGCGTAAATTACTCTTTTTGAGGCACTTGTTATGAAAAAAGTCGTTAGGTACACCTGTAAAAACTTTTTTTTGCACTTGCACCGAAATGTAGGTACCTACTATTATTATAGTACCTAGGCCTGTTGCCGAAAACTCCGAAAGTCGTAAATTTCGTACGTGGACTTTGGATTATTAAACTAAAAATTGTTTTAAAAACAATTACCTACTCGTAGTTAGTAGCCAGGATAATAATATATTTTACCATCGCAGAATAATGGAACGGATCACGGTTTGCAATATATTATAATTTTATACAACTATTCCACAATTTTTTTTTTCCACAAATTGCTGTGTTCCTGCGGTTCGAGTCCCACCAGGTCACGGAGGAGATTTAGAAAATAGAGGCATCATCATCACCATCATCATCATCATGATTATACCCTCGTCTAGCAGACACCGATCAGCACTTTTCGTCTTAGATGACGCTGTCCTGCTCACTCCAGAAAATAACTCCGTAATCTGGTGGTGTCCCGCTGCGGTACCAATTCATGGCACTCAGTTTGCACTGTCCAAACACAGTAATCAAGACCAATAAACAGAGACATTACACTACTGAACATAGGCCTCCCCCAAAGATTGCCACAATGACTGGTCCTACGTCACCCGCATCCAGAGGACTTCTGTGACCTAAAACCCCCCAAAAATGTTAGGTAGGTACTACAGGTAATTTCCTTTCTTCAAGTTTTATAATGCAGTTAGTTGGCTATTTGTAAGCAGGCCAAACCAAACACCTCGGTACTTAGGAAAAGGCATACGGTTTCACGGCACAAATCAACAAACTGTTTGTTCAGCAACTAAATATCAAAAATACTACCAGAACCGTTCTAACTTTGAACATAAGAAAGACGGTAGACGGCATTAAAGTAAAACAAAACAAACCACGGCAAAGTTTTTAGATATTGCTGCGTTGGGTCATCTCACCTGACGTAAGATTCGGCAGATTGCCCCGCAACTGCCGATACCGACGCCCGTTGGCCAAAAGCCATGTTGCTAGTGTTCGAAAAACACCAGAATATAATTATAAAATGCTGGCATACTTAGCTATGTACCGGGCAGGCGACATGCAGAGTAACATGCTTCCACTCTGCACTAATCGGAAAACGGTGCCGCTTCTGGACCCCCACTGACCCCCGCTACACCCGCGGACCCCTGTGGCATTACGAGGCTTATGTATTCAGAAACATGGTCAATTGACGCTTAGGAATATTACGTAGTAACGTTATTTGAAATAAAATGGAAATGGGCATTTTTTTCAGCGTTTCAACCGTCGTGACTTCGGTGACAACATTATTACCTAATATACAATCTGGGAAAAACTACAATTTATGTACATAGATTAAATTTAACTAATCTACTTAACAACCTATATCTAAGATTGGAACTTGTGGCATTGTACCGAGGATGCTGGCGGCATTTTCTCGCTGTATCGCAAATCGCAATACTGATGCGTTGTGCGAGGAAGTCGCCAGCTCTTATTACCTGATTTCCGTGAGTATTAATAGGGATATCTTGGTATTTCAACTACGTCTACCAAGATATCCAAAAAACATACCTACATCTCTCAAGGCATTCCTGTGATAAGGCTGCCGAAGTAACAGCGATTGAAACGCTCAGAGAAATTGCCAAATGGAAAACAGTGCATTCGGCAAGACTCGAACGTCACGTGTATTGGATCACAGTGTAATCCCACGCTATAACCAAATGAGCTATGTACGGTCGGGTCCAATAATATGTATACGATTTTGATCCGTATGCACATACATTTTATATATGACATACGTTCCGAAATGTATACATATTATTAGACGTGACTGTACATACTATATAGAAGTACACTCTTGGTCAAAGAGTACGAGTTGTTTACAATTTTTCATAGAAAATACTGTAAACACGCTGATTTCAAATAGATTTTTAATATATTTACATGATGTGTGGAATCCAATTAATATCCAATTGTATTGGAATTTCCCTGTTTTTCTATCGCATCCAAAAAACAGCTAATTTCGTCTAATAACTCCGTGGATATAAAAATAGCAAGTCATGATTAAAAAGTACCTATTTCCATACATTTCTTCCATTGCAATAAAAATTTCTAAAGACTACAAAGTTTTACCAGCACAAATCGATCTCACGACCATTTTTCTTATTTTATGATTAATTTAGTGAAAATTACAATATAATCTGATATTAAAAAGAATTCTACCTCTCCTATAAATATTTGAAAACTTTCTTTTGGAAAATGCCCGTTCAGTATTTTCTATGAAAAATTACACCATGACCCGTATTGGTTGACCGCGAGTGTATGTGTATCGTCTTCTAGTAGGCAAAGACAATAGTGTCAAGTAGGCAAAGACAATAGTGCCAGTGCCAAGTATGCCACAAGTATGGGCGGGGCACATTGCGCGTAGAACCGATGGAAGGCGTAGCGTGGGTAGGCCCCCCAGAAGGTGGACTGATGACCTGGTGAAGGTCGCAGGAGTCCGCTGACCGGTCGCCCGGTCGCCGTCGGACCGGTCATTGTGGCAATCTTTGGGGAGGCCTATGTTCAGCAGTGGACGCCTTTCGGCTGATATGATGATGATGATAATTATGCCACAAGCGTTGTTGGATATCATACTAAACTAAATAAACCCTAAACATGGCAGAATTTTAAAAAATCGTGCGTTCTAGCCTCCTCGTCGTTGTGTAAAGCAAAAAATTCTGTAGTTAAAAAAAATAAAAGTGGGTCAAAAAATATGTATCTTATAAGCAGGGATCGGATAAATGTGCGTCATTTTTCGCAATAATATGGATATGACTCCAAAGTTGATTAAATGAATAATTAAACGAATAATTTCTTGAAATTTGATTTCGAAGCTTTAAGCTGACTATTTGCAAAAGTTTTCATAGTTACCAGTGTTAAATAAGTAATTTTCTAAAAATGACTAAATGATTAATTATTCAATCAACTTTGGAGTCATGTCCATAATTATTGTGAACAATGACGCACATTTGTCCGATCTCGATAAGATACACTGCCAAGTATAGGGTGAATAGGCAGCTGGATTTGGGGATTAATATCTGAGAACATTTTATCCAAAAACGTAAGAACGTACCTAATCGTTAAATCCAGTAAAATTGAAACGGGAAACTCAAAACACAAAGAGCACTAAAGAAAAGGATTTAAAACCCAGAAAGAGCCAATAAATGCAGCGTCAAGCTATTAGGTAATTGCTGGCATTAGTCGCACCGTATTGTACTGGGAATAGTGATGGGAGAAACTGGGTAATATTTCCCAGGTAATGGTCCCGTTAAACGTCACTTTCTTACTTGCTCACTTGTCAGAACGTTACAACCCCCGTTTTTCCAACTATATTACAGCCCGGCCACAACTTTGAGCGGCGGCGGCAGCGTCAGTGGTTTTTAGGATTCCATAGCCAACATGGCAAAAACGGAACCCTTATAGATTCGTCATGTCCGTCTGTCCGTCTGTCCGTCTGTCATAGCCGATTTACTCGGAAACTATAAATGCTACATTGATGAAATTTGGTAAGAATAATATATGTGTTGTATGGACCGCTACAAAATTATGATACTATATTGTAAAAAAAAATATTGGGGTTGGGGCCCTCCATACATGTAACTGAGGAATAGATTTTGTTTTTAGATGTATATAAGCGTGTGAGGTATCAATAGAACGGTCTTTGAAAATGATATAAAGGTTTATTCACAAAAAAACAATTCAAAAAAATATATGTTATACATATTATAATAAACTCTATCAACGATTTTTAGTTTGATTAAATTATCTCTTATAGTTTTTGAGACAGGTTGATTTAAGTGTATTTTTTTAATGATAATGGTACGGAACCCTTCGCGCGCGAGTCCGACTCGCACTCAGCCTGTTTTTTTTTATTAGGCTATACATATATTAATGCTATAAATAATTTTCTGACTTTGTCGTTATCTCTGAAGCTAAGACGAATCCAAAAAAGTTCATATGACATTTCTCAAAATGTGGTCAGAGGCCCTACCGCGAACCAGTCGAACCACGAACGAATTGTTGCCTTTCTGTCACACTTACGTATTACGTACGATTTCACAAGTGCGAAAGAGAAGCAACACTTCGTTCGTGGTTCACAGTAGGGCCTCAGGAATACATCTTTCAAGTCGGTATACTCATAACCACCATAACAAGGGGATTGCAAAATACCAACCTACTTTTTCCTTGTACATACTGACCCAACTCAGTAAACAGCCATAGTCAATTTAGCCGTAACAAACTGAAAGTAGGTATGCACACTCTTTTGTACTCGTACCTTAAGCAAAAATATTTGTTTGATTCGCAAAAGTAAATTCCCAATATTTCATGAATACCGGAAATGTTTCAAATTCGAAATATTTGATTTGTTAAACATTTCCCTCTGAATTCCCCCAATTCTCTTAAACATTTTCTTTACTTTAACCTCTGATTCCTTGATTAATCCATCACTTTTTGTAGGATGAGGTTTCTTTAGGGCGCATTTTTTGTGTGTCACACCTCACCGCTAAACAGTTTAACACAATACAAATGATCTTAAAATATTTTTGTTAAAAGTATTTGTACATTAAATATTATACACGGTGCCCATGAGGAAGGGGAAAAAAATCGACAGCGGATTTCTGACCAAATTTGAAGTTAAAGATGTCATTCGAAGTTTTCTGGATTGAGTCTATTTTAAGAGAAAATTTGTTTTTTTCCTAAAACCGTTTTAGCCCATTACGCTATGATAAACGCATTTTAGAAAATGATTTTGTTACCATGTTGTCTTAGTCTTGTCACACTTAATTGACAGACATCAAATGAACAAAAATCTTTAATTACCTGGCAAATGAGAAAAAAATCGTTTAAAGTGCATTTTTTGCGATAGTTTCATTAATAAAAAGTATTGAGGCATTCAAAACATCAAAAAAAAAATTTTTTTTTTTTGCAGATTTGACCAAAACTCACTTAACATTTTTTGCTTCTGTTAGTCTCAGGAATATGCTGTTAAAATTTTTCCCTTTCCTCACGGGCACCTTGTACAGTCGAAGACAAAATAAGGGGTATACAAAAACGTTCAAAAATATGTCCCAGTGCACTCTAATTCTGTGTAATAAGAACGTCGTAACATATTTATGAACGGATTCTTTCGATACTTATTTTTGCACTTGACTGTAGATATTATTTTTCGCACATCACTAATCTCCAGCTTCTAACTCTCGAAAGCACGGCGCGCGGTAAAATTGCCACGCGGATTCCATCAGGCGCTATATTTCTGGACCAAACGACGACTTTTATAATTTACCGGTGACGTACTACAACACGTTTTACCGTGATAATAAAATAATAGTATTTTGTGCAACCCTTGTTTAAGAGAGGTCAAAAAATGTGAGTGGCGTGGGTAACAATTTGAGGCGAAGCCGAAAATTGTTAGGTATTAAAGACGCCACGAGCATTTTTTGACTCAGTTAAATAATGTTGCATACAATACTTTTTTCTACGACAACACACTCATTTTCAAATCAAATTGTAAATTTGAGAAATATTCTTAGTCAAATACAATTTTATTAATCATCAAGGTCGGGCGGGAGACGTTTAAATTAAAAAAAACTCCTCTATGGTTTACATCAGAATAACATCAGAAATGACATTTAAAATTAGGTTGGCAGCCATGTATTTAATTAAGTCTTGTATACACGAGGTGTCTTAAAATGCAAAAAACGCACTGCGTGTAAACCCAAATGCATTTATAGGGAATAGACAATATAGACTATCTTAACATCTGTAAGGTAGGGGCTCACAGGTGTGTTCACGACCATGTAAATGACAAATAGAAGTACGGGAGTAGAAAAAGAATATAAATGTAGTTGTGGGGTCATTTGCAGGTAATTTTAATTTCCACGGTATTAGGATAATATAATCATTTTGTGACAAAGTAGAACCAGAACTACCGCGACATATTCATTTTCATACAAAGTCTTAACAATTACAGGCCAAGCCACACCGAATGCGTGGCGTGCGCATTGTAGTATATGTGAATGTCATATTAACTGGCACACCGTTTGCTGGTCACGCGCACGTGTACGCCACGCCAGCCGTGTGCCATCTAATATGACATTTACATACGCTACAACCAGCACATCATGCACTCGTATACGTGCTGCTCACGCATTCGACATGGCTAGGCCTTAAAGATTTCTACATCGACGTGAAAGCCGGCCACAAGTTCCCGACAATAAAACGTGTCGGGTTATGGACATAAAACTCGACAGTAAAGTATAAGAACCAATAACTTCCTTACAAATATCCCAGTTTAATCCGCAGAAGTTATTTGTATTATTGTGGATTGGCAATTGAGCAGTTATCGGCTTCGGCTTTCTTTAGGATTACAGACAATAAGCGGGTTCCGAGGGATTACTAGGGGTATTTGATGTCGACTCTCAATTGCTTTAATCTATTGTTTTTTGAAGCTGTCGCTAAGTGGTTAACCCCCTTATTCATAAACGTTTATTAACTTATCAAGCCGCTAATAAGACCCTTTCGGTCTTAAAAATGTGTCCATAAGAGCAAAAGGGACAAACAATTATTAGCGGCTTGTTAAGTTAGCCAACGTTTATGAATAAGGGGGGGGGGGTAGTGTTTCGATGTTCGAGTTTAAATTCGGAGGTCATGGATTGAAATCCTGGTTAGTATTGAGAAGTTTTTTTATAGTTATCAACCGAAAGGCAGAGGTATCCAATCACTAGGTAGTGGACAAAGCGAACGTGAGGAAACCTATATTTCTATTATCAATAATAAGGAGAGTATTAGAAGCCCGACACCGTGGGCGGAGGACTTTTAATGACTCGAATTTGTTTGTAAAACCGAAAAGGACAAACGATACTTAGCGGCTTGTTAAGTTAAGAAGGCTTTAATGAATAAGGGGGATGGTCTTTATTTAAGAAACAAGCCGAATTCATAAGTAAATGCTACATAGACGAAACTTCTTACGTGTCTTACCGTGTTTCTACCAAACTGCGCTGAAGTCTATTTAGGTGACAGACGTCGCCTTACAGCAATACTCGCGACGAGGCAAGTTTGCCTACTCCCGCGCCAGAGACAGGTCTGTAATGAAGATCATTATCCCTTCAACTGTAGGATAAGCCGAGTGGTGACTGCAGTAAGAATACATTTGTCACCACCCCAATTCACACATCTTGACCTGCGGCCGCGGCCCTACCGGCCACTTCGTAATCCACAAATTTCGAGGTTTTGTCTCTCTCACTCTAATGACGCCCTCGTTGGAGTGACAGAGAAAAATCCTGGTACATCATTTACGAATTCGATTTTCGCGGTAGAAGGCCTGGTTGCCAGATTTAAGAGATGACAACCATACGAACCAAAAAAAAAAAAAAAATACTGAATTAAAGGAACAATTTTCAAGTCAAGATTGCCAAGCCCCAATGTCTAAATCGAGATCGACTGAGTCATTACTCATAAATGAGAACGACACATTATGCGAAAGCCAAATTATAGATACATGTAGAAGCACAGAATGCTTACACGACACCAACACGCAACTAGAGATAGTTCAGAGATTAACATTAAAAAATAATGAGCTTGCCACTAACTTACTATCGACTCAAACAGAACTGGATGCCCAAATTTTGGAAAATATTGAATTAAAAAGAACCATCGATAAATTACAACATGAAATTGTCATTTTAAAAAATATATGTTCCACACCGACTCCGCCGACTACGAAAGTACTTTCTAGTAGAAAACGACTGCGCGGTATTACACTCAAGGAATTAAGTAGCCCGTCACAATCACCTTTTGGTGAGCAATACAGCCCGTGTTCCAGATCCCCAGGAAAGGAAATAAATCAGTCACCACTTCGAGTTCAGGATTTGCAAATTTCTTTGGACAATCTGCAAGCCGAGCTTAATCAAGCACTGGAAGAAATTGTAAGACTGAACGAATACATAATTGACCTCGAAAAACAAATTAATAAAAAACCAACAACTATCGCAGTGGAACGGCAAGTACAAAAATCTGATATAACCAAAATCCCGATAAAAACGGTAACAAAATGTAGCCAAGTAAATTCGACGACTACAAAAAATAAAGTAGCAATACTGAGCTGCAATAAGATAAATAAAATCTCTAAAATTGTAGGACAAGACACCACATTCTCCAGCTTTGATTGGTGTCATTTTGTAACACCTTGGGGAGGAATAAGAAATAGCCTTTATGGACTAAAAAATAAATTGGCAACGTTTACACCTAGAGACCACTGCATAGTTTTAATTGGTGAGGATGACTTTCAACAGAGCGCAGATTGCATTGAATTAGTTGATTATATTACCACGATTGTTAGTTCCATTACCCATACTAACATTATCGTAGTGTGCCCTACCTATATTTGTGGCAGACCTCTATACAACTACAGAATCGAAAACTTTAATAATTACTTATTTAGCAGCGAGACTCTTCACAAAAATCACTTTTCATTCGATTCAAATCTTGATTTATCGTTAGAGATGTTTTCTAGCAAGACAGGTCGATTGAATGACCGCGGGATGACCAATATTGTACATCATTTGGGACAATTTATTGCTGCTATAGGCAAGGCAGGACGGTCAGATCAAAAATCGCCTATAGACAGGCAGATGAGGCAGATACAAAGAAAAATATCAGATTACTTCTATAAGAAAATATCTAACAGCACTATGGCAGAAAATTCATCGCACGCGCAACCTACGCGGATTGATAAAGAGCCAGTTATTCGGAATAGTATCGAGCTCTCTGTTTCGTCGCCTGACCGACAAGATGAGGACTTTTTTCGTGAATAAAGGTTTTAGTGTATTGCATCAAAATATTGCAAGCTTCTTATATAAAAAAGATCATCTAGAATTATGTTTAGCTGAACTATGTGACTCGGGTATAAGCGTAGACGTAATCTGCCTGACCGAGACATTCACTAGATTAGGCGAGGAAAGAAATATCTTGTTGCGGCATTACGAACTAGCGTCACACTTCTCTAGAAAAACTAAAAGGGGAGGCTCTTGTATCCTAATAAGAAAAGGTCTTCGACATAAAATTGTACAACCGATAAATGATCTAGCAGAAATGTTCTTATTTGAATGCTGTGCTGTCGAGATTACCAATTTAAATTTAATAATTGTCTGTATTTATAGAACACCGTCATCTTGTTTAAGTTTATTCTTTGAGAAATTAAGGTTACTACTTCTTATGTGGTCAAAAAGATATCCAAGAAAGAAATTTATATTGGCCGGGGACCTAAATATCGATACGCTTAAAAGTAATAAATACAGTTGTGAGTTATTGGATACAATTAAAAATTTCAATCTGTTCAACCACATTACCAGACCGACTCGACAACACGCGTGTCTGGATCACATAATCAGCAATATTAAGGACGGTGTGGGCACCGTTATCCCCCTAGGTCTTTCTGATCATGACACAGCCCAATTGTTTACATTTAAGCCTAATAGAAGGCTAGTGCCAATAAAAACTATTACTACATTTAAAAAGGATTACTCAGATGAAAATGTACTTAAATTTATGGATAGCCTGAGAAGTTTATCTTTCCAAGATGTGTATAGTGAGCCAAATTTAAATAGAGCCTTTGATAATTTCCACGAGACAGTGTGTCTATTCTATAAATTATGTTTTCCACTTATAAGAGTTCGAATAACAAATAGTAACAAGCCAAAATGGCTAACAACTGGACTAAAAATAAGTGTAAAGAAGAAAAGACTCTTAAGATTTACATTTTATAGGGAAAAGTCAAATGAAAGTAAAAATAAATATGTTGCATATTCCAAATTATTGAGGCGCTGTATTTCTCACGCACAAAAAAATGAAAATAAAAAAATTGTATTAAATAGTAAAAATATATGCAAGACCTCCTGGAAGATTATAAAAAATGAGGCCGAAAATTCAAATTTTGATCAGTATATTGATACTATTAAGAGCAATAGTCTAACTATCAAGGACCCAACTAATATTGCTAACGAATTCAACAATTATTTTATTGAAACCTCTAATAAATTGAATTTTCAAATCTCGAACACGCTTAATCAAAATATAATTAATAATTCCATATTTTTGAAGCCTTTTTCTGATAAAGAGGTCCTCAAAATCATAACCTCGTTAAAAAATTCAAACACCGAGGGCTATGACGGTATAGCAACATGCATTATTAAAAAATGTTCTTTAGTACTAGTTCCTATTTTAACATATTTGATAAATTGTTCCCTAGAGACAGGATTATTCCCATCAAAATTAAAAATATCCACTGTCATCCCCATGTATAAAAATGGTGAAAGACAGAATATTGAAAATTACCGGCCCATTACGATACTTCCTATAATTTCTAAAGTGTTTGAGAAAGCAATGTATTTAAGATTAAATGAATTCTTTCATAAGTTTAATGTTATTGCGCCGGAACAACATGGATTTCAAAAATCGAAATCTACTGCACTTGCGGTCTTTAATTTAGTACATGAAATTACTGCTAATTATGACAACCGCAGCCTTACTACAGTCCTTTTCTTCGATATGTCCAAGGCATTTGACTTTGTTGCACATGATTTACTTTTGAAAAAGCTTGAGTACTACGGCATCAGAGGGCAAGCATTGCAATGGATTAAATCCTATCTAGAAAACAGACAACAATGTGTAGAGATTAAGTGCCTAAATTGTAAACATGAAACAGAGGTGTACCAGTCTGACTATAAATTTAACCGTTATGGAGTTCCACAAGGGAGTGTTTTGGGTCCATTACTATTTTTGGCCTACATTAACGATTTACCGCAAGTGACTGCCCATAAATGTATTTTGTTCGCCGACGATATATCGATTACTGTTACTACAAATAATAAGGTTGGAACTGTATTAAGCCATGAAATTGATGTAAATAACACTATAGCTGCTGTAATTGACTGGATGGAACATAATAATATGCAAGTTAATTTATCCAAGACAAATTTTATGAATTTTAATTATTTAAACTTGACATTAAATATTAATTATAATGGACATACCTTGGAAAACGCTAATGTTATAAAATTTTTGGGCCTAATTGTTAATAATGATTTGAAATGGAATGGACACATTGAACATGTGTGCAGCAAAATTAATCGATTTGTTTATGTCTTAAATAGATTGCGCACAACAGTAGATCAAAAAACCGCATTGATGGCCTATTACGGCTATGTGGAATCAGTGCTTCGTTATGGGTTGATTATGTGGGGAAATGGGATTGATGTTCAAAGAGCTTTCATCTGCCAAAAAAAATGTATTCGTGCCATATATGGAGTGTGCCCATTGACGTCTTGTAAACCTCTGTTTTCTGCATTAAATATCCTCCCTCTACCCTGTCTTTATGTGTTAGAAATCGCTAAATTTGTAAAACTAAATATAAACTTGTTTAAGACAGCCAAGGAGATGTTTCCTAGAAACACTAGAAATGCAAACAGACTTGTTGTACCTAAACAGCAAAGAACAGCTACTTTTAAGAAAAACTGTTATGTGATGGGTGTCACCATATACAATAAGCTACCACAGCATATACAAGACCTGCCATATATTAAATTTAAAACAGCGCTTTTTAAATGGTTACTAGAAAAAACATTTTACTCGGTTAACGAATTTATTTTATCTAATAATGTATAATCCTCTAATTTTGTAATATCTATGTCATTAAATATTATTGAATCATTTAATTATAGCGCACTGTATGTGTGTACTTGCGAAAAATCTTGACTTTCTGTTATTTTCATAATTCAATTGAATCGATTGTTATTTAGTAATTATTTAAATTAGTTTAAGATAGTTTATGCACTAATTAAATGTTAAAAGAATAAGGACCCATTTGCATGCTGTCAAAAAACAGCTAAAAAGGTCAGAACATTTTATTTATAGAACACCTATTATGTAAAACCCTTTTTATATGCAAATAAATGATTATGATTATGATTATGATTACGCAAGGTGTAGCGTGTGAAAAATCTCTTCCTGAAACAAATTCTTGCCGTTGGTATCTACACCGTGTTTTTATTGATTTCGTTGTTGTATATATATATGTATGTTGGCAGTCTACATTTCATCACATACTTCTCTCTGGCCAACACTCGTTCCAACTCAAACGAGCGCGACCGCTCTTTGTCCTTCGACAAAGATCCGCCTCGGGCCCGAACCAGACCATAGAGAATCATCCACAGACTCCGTAATCCGTCCATATCCAGGTTAAGAACTACCTATTCTTACTAAATATTGTCTAACCAGTTGCTACTGAAGTTTTCTTAAGTGAAACGCTTCACCAAAATCAAGAAATTCATTTGAATAATTACCTAAGAAGAATTCTTGCTGGCGGTCAGCAGCTGATCCTTAGAGCTGGGGCAAGTGGTGTGTTCCAAATCACTTTCGTATACCAGTTAATTCTAATAATTACCATCTTATTGCAGCAGATACCATTTTTAATAATAAACTGCGTGATTTAAATTAGGCATCTTCTGCTCTGAATGGGAAGCGTTTAATTTGACATCGGTGATTGCTACTCAATAAAAAAGCCAGTAACGTCCAGAACTTTCTGCCCTACCTACCCTAACCTACAGCCATTTTGTACGTTTAAATTAAATACCCATTGGTGGTACCCGTACCCGTTTATGCCAATAAACTGACTGCTGCTGTGCTGCCGCATACAGCTTACGCACGCTCCCTGTAGGCGTACCATGACCTGCCGTCACGTCATTAACGCGGACTTTTCTTTTATCCAGCTGGCACGCAGCAATAAGTAAGTCCGCATTAATAGCTAACGCGGCTGCAGCTTACGGTAAGAACACTGTACACTTTATTCATTAACGTGGACTAAACTATTATCCAGATTCCAATACATTTTTGGTAACAAAAAATGAACGTTTCATACAAACATTTAGAGACATTTTGGGAAATTGCTCTGCATCATTGCCTCTATCAGCCTACCAATTTTAATCAATATCAAAGACGAGATCAAACGTACAAACTTTTTTCCTAATTTTGGTTACCTGCAGTACAGCCTTTGCCTAGTGCATAAACCAGGCTGAAGAGTCCACGGAAAAAACATGACCAGAGCCAAAAAAATCAGGGCAAATTCACACCTTATTCTGTTTAAAGTGAGGTGGGGTTTTCCTTCTGTAATTTGAATTGACTAGACATGTTCTTTCCGTGGACCCTTCAACTATTGTTGTAAACCCATACCACGAATAAACGTCTTAATGTCTTTTAAGAAATGCTCACCCACGCGGCGAGCGATGTTGCGTATAGTGTTCCATACAAGAGTGGCATCTAGTTCAGTACAGACATCTCAAGGAGTTTTTACATGCTCCATCTATTACTGAGGTGATCTGTGGCTACAGCAACTTGCAACTCGACATTCAACTAATATAAATTACTGCAATTGTATTCAGCTACATGTGAGGACATTTAACTTCTGTTGTTCTGAAATTGACAGAAGTGTACAATCAAGGTGTCGTACTCGTAGAACTGACGTTCTCAATCGTCTTACAGTATTGAATATAATTGCTAAACATAAAACATATTACAAACATAATCAGCCTGTGATAGTCCACTGCTGAGCGTAGGCCTCTCCTATTAACTATGCGTATAGACGCATTATATAGAAGATAAATGCCCATAATCGCCACGCTGCTGGGCAAGCGGATTGGCGATCGCAGTAATGTGTCCACTATGATGACGCTGCTGAATCTTTTATCAAATAATGGTCAGCGACACTTCAATCCCTTAGTCGACTCTTACGACACCCGCAGGAAGAGTTGGGGTGGTGACAAATGTATTCTTATTGCCGTCACCACACGGGTGGTTGTAAGCCTAAGCTACTGAAAATAATTGATAAAAATAATAATAAAATAGGCGCGTTAGGCGCTGGTGCCACCAAAGCGAGCTAGCTATTTCTCGCTCAGGTAGTATAGTTACTAGGACAGCGGTGAATTACGTCGTCTCTCGTCGTCGTCGTAGCGTCTCTTTTTTTTCAAAGCTATCAATATCGTTAACACACTTTCAAGGGAACCAGTGCCTTAAGAATGTCAAATTGTAAAATGTAGCTATAGAAAGTAACAATCGATAGAATACATAAATTATTATAAATATAATTGAATTTAAAATATCTTACCTTATATTATTTATTTCATTTTATTTTATTATTTTCAAGGGATAACACACAACTATACAAATACATTTTATAAATGGAGTTACATAAAAAGTATTGTTTTATGTACAGTCAACAACGTTATCCACGAGTTATTTATTAAGTTCTTAAAATTAATTTATTAATCGGTTTATAGGTATATAACTGCCCTTAAACCTTCTATCACAAGTAAACATTTACTTAAAAGAACATTCCTGTTTTGTTATTAGTTATGTGTTAGAAAAACCAATAAACAATTTTTCGTTTCATTTTCAAATACAATCCCTTCATCTAATGCACTTAGACTTTTAATTACCGTTTTACCCCGGCCGCCCGTCACGTCGGCGATGCAATTTTTCACGCGCGACACGAAAACGCTTTAACCAGCGGGTCGCTTTTACCCCCTATTGCCACCCCTAGATCCTGGTGGCTAAGCTTCTTCAATAATCATAACTGGGACTGCTAAATCTCAAAGAGCCTTTTTTTAGGCCTAAATTCTAAATCGTGCTCATTAACGGAGTAGGTAATATAAGTTTAATCAACTTTGTTTAAGCTGTTTGATAAATGTATTAATCAAATCAATTTAAATAAACTAAATAAAAAAAAACATGTGCAATAAAAATACCTACTAACTTAAAATAACTAATATTTTCTTCGAGGATTACACATGAAATAAAACTATGAAAACGGATAAACTCCCGGATAGTCGCCCGCAGACCACGAACCCTGTAAATTGTTCGAAACGTCGGGATGAAGTTAAATTTATTCTTAATACATTTAAACAATGATGTCATGTCAACTTCCAATTTTACATATAAGTACCAAAAGTCAGTAGAATAAAAAAAATGTATACAAACCTAAAAAATTGCATTACTTATCCTATATCTAATCACACACTTTTAGAACACAATCTTGGTTTTATTACGAACTTAAAATCTTAAACCTTGAGTTCACTTCAAACACATGTTTAGTTTAAATTATTGATATTTATAAGTAATGACGTAAAAACATAACTGTGAACGTGTTTCACGAAATGTGTTAAAGACGAATGCTATGAAAAGTCACCCATATTTGTTTTTCTTTTTTTTACTTACGATTGCGATAAAATGAAAAAACTAGGGGCCATTATGACGGCCAAGTTTTTATCGTTTATCGTGACATGTATCATATTCGCACTTACGTTATTGGTATGTCACAGTCATCTTATCCGTCGATAAAAGAATCACAGAAAAACATGGGATTATCTGCCAGACTAATGTACCTAAGTTTTTTTTTCATTTATTTAGAAACAAACAGTCTTTATTAATTCATAAGTACATTAGCTAACAAACATGTAGGGTATTGGTAGATTTAACGGCAGTGTACAGTCAAGTGCAAAAATAAGTGTTACGACATTCTTATTACACAGAATTAGAGTGCACCAGGACATATTTTGGAACATTTTTGTGTATACCTTATTTTGTCTTCGACTGTACCTACTAAAATCACGAAAGTGTGCTTAGCTAGTCTATAATAGATTCAGTCTCGCCTATTTCCAGCCCAGACACTCCACTGCAACTTAATATTAACTGCCTGATCCAGTAAGTGAACACTTCAGCCTTTTACCCAGATTTCGTGAATCTGAGACGAGACACCCAATCACCCATACACTCAATAATACGCGGTCGTGATTTTTGTTTTGATTAAGGCCTTAGCTATGTACATTTTTTTTGCAATCGACCCTCTTATAAGTAAAAAATAATGTTTTCACCACACTGCTCGTAAACACGCTGTTTGTCCTTCAATTTTAGAGCTCAAAACTGTGTTTTAAACTCTAGAGGTTAAAGTAATTTTTTTTTAGTCTTCTGGATAGACTATAGTTATTTTCACCACACTGCTCGTAAAGACGCTGTTTGTCCTTCAATTTCAGAGCGCAAAACTGTGTTTTAATCTCTAGAGGTTAAAGTATTTTTTTTTAATCTTCTGGATAGACTTAAGTTTTTTGAAAGTTGAGGACTTGCAAATAAATACCTTCTAATTTGTTATGTTTGAGTTTTATTTCGCATGTTTCCTCGCTTTAGTGTGGTGAAAAATGTTGTGTTTCACTCGGCAGCAAAGCTTGTTCAACTCTCGTGCCTTAAAACCCTCGCATCGCTCAAGATTCCATTTTATGAACCACTCGCTGCACTCGTGGTTCAAATTCTGGAATCTTTCGCTTACTCGGGTTTCAGTATTTGTACGAGAGTTAAACAATCACTTTGCTCCCTAGTAAAAGAAATAACTAATATAACTATTTATTTTCAGACAATATGAGTCCATAGCAATGTTACTCGTAGTTTAGTATGTACATAAGATTTACAACCATATTACAGGCTATCACTACTTAATGTTAATAATATTATACCTACTTATACTATACTCATTATTTGACATTTTAAATTAGGTACAGTCTACATTATTCTGAAGTAAACAGGTGGCTTATGATGGGCACGCGTTTACCGTTTATCGTGCTACGTGTTACTTTCGAACTCGCATACTTGTTAGAACGTGACGGCAACGACGACAAACGATTAAATACTGAACCATCATTAGCTAATCGCCTTAAGGTGGATTTAGACCAAACGAGCGAACGCTCATTCTATGACGCACTCTACGAAATCAACGAATTTCGCCGAATTACGTTTTGTGTTACGAACGAATATCGTAGAGTGGGGATAGAATGAGCATTCGCTCGTTTAGTGTAAGTTTTTTTTTTTATATGAAATAGGCTTACTCTACTCATGGCCACAGACTAGCCAAGGGCAGAGACGTGGCCTACGATGGAGTGAGTTTGCCCAGCAGGTGCCTATTCACCCTTGACTTGAAGTTTGACGGGTTATATGATCTTGGAAATATAGACGCCGGCAGGGAATTCCACTCCTTGGCAGTACGCATAAGAAAAGAAGACGCAAAGCGCTTTGTACGAACAAATGGAATATCTACCAAGTAAGGGTGGAACCGGAAGTCCACCTAAAGGTTCCATGAAGTTATATACCTATATGTGGTATAGGAAAGGAAGCAATTTTAGTAATTTATATTGATGTTACAGTAAAATCTGATTATTAATGGCAACTATTTCATTATCCGGATTATGGACTTATCCGTTTATATTTTTAACATATAAATAGCTTTATTTCAATTTCAATTATATTTTCGTTTACCTATATAAAAATTTTGGTATTCAGTGTTTTAATTAAATAATACTACTACTACTAGTTTTAATTTAGTATTCTTATTCAAAATTTAACCTGTTGAACGCTTTTCCCCTAGCGTCAAAATGTGACTCTGAAACCTAATATCCAAGAAAGCCAATGAACAGAAATAATACTACGGAAACTGATTATGTCATGGTTATTAATTTATTATATCCCGACGTTTCGAACACTTCGTGGTTAGTGCGTTCGTACAGCGTTATTGGTCTACGGGTGACTGACAGTGGAAATTTAATATATCTGCCTCTACAACTAAAAGATAAATGTACAAAACTAGGTACCATAAAAAATACACTAAACTAGACCCTAATTTTTAAGGGTCAAGAATGTTGCGGGATGTACCTAATTATTTCAAATAATTAATATTTTCACTTTTAGGGGTAGGTACTCAATTAGCGCGACATTATAAAACCTATTAAGGTTTAGTGTTTTAGTGTTACTTCAGTGTTTTAGTTAGACTGCAATTATGCAGTCAGGTTCGTAACGACAATTACGTACCTACTATGTATTTACGAATTTTAAGTTTGTTCGGCGTTATTTAAAATTTATTGTAAAATAAATATCGCTTATAGTTTACAAAAAAAAACACCAAAACAGAGTTTTTATTGACATTTACTGCTTAATTGTCGTGACTAAAATTAAAGTTTTGTTTTAATTCCTTACGTAAATAAGGTCGAAACCTTTACAACACACAAAAAAATCTACCTTTTCCAGTTTTGCTAAATCCTGTTATTCCTACACACATCAAATCCGCGCTTCACGTACCAAAAGCGAATAAAATAAAACTGAATTGAATAAAACTTGTTACGCGATCGACGCGTCACGTCGCGTCACGTCGCGTCACGTCGCGTCGCGGCGTCACGTGATGTGACGTAGTTCAAAGAGTTCTCGGAGATTGCAATACGTGAAACCTTCACTACGCATTTACAAGTTTCACTGTACCTTTTTTATGTTACACTGTATTTTGAGTTTGTCGTTCATAATTATAGTCATTTTGTCGAAATGTATGAACTGACAGGCGACTCTAAAAGATGTGCTACTAAGTATACAGGGTGAAACATGAGTCGTGAACAGAAATAAGTTTTTTTACTCTATACACAACTAATAATTCAATACCTCTTAAGTTACCTACTTAACAAATTCGCGGACACTACTCCAGACACAATAGAAGAAACAATGAGATTACGCCTATAGGCCCGCCTATAGTGCGCCTATAGTGTCCGCGAATGTGTTAAAAAATTCATGTTTTTTGAGTTTTTTTCTCATTTTAAGGTGATTTTAAGAAATGATATTATATGGCTATTTAAGCGATTCACAATGTTAATGTCATAACATAAATTTATTTTATTTTTGCACTAAATGACAAAATTTACGTTTATTACGACTATGAATGACTTTCATTTTGAAGAGGTATTTTAAAATATTGACTTGATTAGTGTTTATAATCCGATTGGAGATCCTAACACCACGTCCGCAATGAAAGTAGCCCCTTAAAAAATTAAGAATATGTCCATTTTTAAGTTGTGTGTTGTGTTTTAATTTGTGGGGCCTTCAATTGTTACCTAGTTGTTTATAGAGTTAGAAAAACGTATTTCTGTTTTGTTCTGTTTCACCCTGTATATTATTATAGCAGCTCTGATATGCATTGTCATTGTGACATGTTACAAAATTATTGATAAATAAATCAGTTTCTTCGACTGTTACCTACTTAACATTAAGGGTGAAGACACATTTATCAGCATGCGTACGCATTTTGTCTATAGAAAATGTCAGTTTAGTATGGGACCGCGTCCTGCTTTCCGCACGCGTATCTACGCATACTTACACGTTTCATACTAAACGACCAACTTTACTTGACAAAATGCGTACGCATGCTGATAAAATGTGTCTTCACCCTTAGGTAAGATTGCATCGGTAGGTTATCAACAATTAAATGCAAACTAATCCTACGCAATAAATTACTTACGTTCATTTCTTAATTAATAATAATTATATTAACTGAAAATCTACTTACAATTAATGGAAAGTGAGAATCATCGTGATAGCTAATTATTGTTTTGATGACCCGTTCCCGTGACTTGCAAGTTTTAGATCAATGATGATGATGCAAAATATATAGCAATAGGGATGATGACTAGCAAGACAAATCAGCATCTTTTTTTGAACTGTCAAAACGATCACCACTATCCCTCGATTTCTCCAAGATCCCATCATCAGACCCCAACTTGGTGCCAACGGGACCATCTCTGGGTTATACACGACACAAAAAAAACCGGTTCACGATTCTCGAAGATATCGGGTAACATACATCATCATCATCATCATCAGCCTATGTTAGTCCACTGCTGGACGTAGGCCTCTCCTATTAACTATGCGTATAGACGCATTAGGAGGTAAATGCCCATAATCGCCACGCTGGGCAAGCGGATTGGCGATCGCAGTAATGTGTCCACTATGATGACGCTGCTGCCCATCATCAATCTTGTAAAATGATCAGTGACACTTCAATCCCTTAGTCGACTCTTACGACACCCGCAGGAGGAGTTGGGGTGGTGACAAATGTATTCTTACTGCCGTCACCACACGGCATACATACAACAAAAAATTTACGAATTGAGACACTCCTCCTTTTTTTGAAGTCTGCTAAAAATCAAGAGTTCCCGTATTGTTTTATTCCGACATGCACACGTACGGAGGTACCTAGAATGCTGCAATACACGTCGCAGCCGCAATCCAATAAGCTGCTCCTGCGGGAGGACGCGATAGCAGCGTCGCTGGAAATTCTCTTATTTTACCCGACTGCTAAAAAGGATTACGCTATTATACGTACTTATAAAATTTAAATAAAATAAATAGATGCATGGATGGTTGGTCGTATTTTTAACAGACTTCAAAAAGAAGGAGGTTCTCAGTTCGGCTGTTTTTTTTTGTGTGCATACTGCTCCTCGCACAACCCATCAGTATTGCGATACAGCGAGGAAATGCCGTCAGCATCCACGGTACAATGCCACAAGGGTCAATCTTAGGTATCGCCGGTTCAGAGGCAGAACCAACTATTTAAATGAAACTTGTTTTTGCGAATAGTTTTTCATGTCTATGGCATAAAACACTAATTAGCAAAACGAATTTCAGAGCAATAGTTGGTTCTTCCTTTAACACGACGGTATAGGGTTAGTTAGATTAGTTAAATTTGATTTATGAATATAAATTGTACAATTTTGAAAACCAATAAAAAGAGTTTTTTTACGCACTCGATATCTCCGAGAATCTTTAACGGAAAACCCCTAGATGGTCCCGTTGGCGTCAAGGGGCTTAATAATGGAAAAATTACACGGGAGACGTTTATGAAATGGGATGTGTAATTAAACGTTATTCTCGTGTGATTATAAATTAACGTTAACATTACTAAATTCTTCGCTAAAATTGAAACTTCAGCATACAGTAACGCATTCACAGCCATCCAGCTGCTGTATTCCTATCGACCACGATCCAAAACGTCGTATATCCTTATCACTTCACATTGACATACGCCTGTTCGCTTCAGTGTGTGTTGTCGGTAGTGAACAAAACACGTCCGTTGATCGGCCAAGATGGTATCCGCAGATCCGCTCAGCGGGTGGTAATGCGCTATGCGTGGATCGGAAGTAGTGACGGGAAATAGGGTAGGGAATCGAAACCGGAAACTAGGTGTGGGTATTTCTCAATAGTGTGACATTTATATGTGTCACGACTATGTCCAAAAGTTAAGGGTATCGAAGTTCGATTTTGATAGGGGAAGTAGTCCCTGCACCCAGCTCACTATTCGTATATCACATCATATCATCAATTCATCAGCCTATCTAAGTCTACTGCTGGAAGTAGACCTCTCCTATTAACTAACTAATGCATTAGTAAGTAAATGTCCCTAATCGCCACACTGCGCATTTTTTCTGCAACTCGACATCAAACGTCCTAACGCTGGCCCAGTACTTGTTGGGGACTTCACATACACTGGGAAGTTATTTTGTCAGCCTCCGTAGCCTAGTTGGTAGTGACCCTGCCTACGAAGCTGGAGGTTCCGGGTTCAAATCCCGGCGAGGGCATTATTTGTGTATTTATTTATCACAAATATTTGTTCCTTGGTCATGGCTGTCTATGTATTTAAGTATCGATATGTATCTATCTATTATATATATCGTCGCCTGGTACCCACATCACAAGCCTTAATTGAGCTTACCGTGGGACTACGTTGATTTGTGTAAGATGTCCCAAGATATTTATTTAATTATTTATTTCGGCTCCTTTCCGTCAGGTCGATGTGGCCGGCCGCGCGAATTGCGACGTCTGTCACTGAGAAAGACAAGTTGGTTAATAAAATTCAAGTAAATGCTACCACGATACCAGTATCTATCATGGCTTAGCTACGAGATGGAACACGACTTGTAGCTAGCCATTTGTCGAACAGCAACGATTTGTGTTGAACGAATGACTGACCCGTCTGTATACCTGTACATAGTAGTCTGCTGTAGATACCAGAGACTAAACCAGTTGGTATAATCACAATATGGGTCATCCCTAGCACGGGCTGTAGCTCGCCACAAGCCGACTCAACGGGATCAGTTGCTATCGGCTCGATGCGGCCGGTTCGCGAAATCCAACTGTTCGCACGATTTGTAGTGAACGAGAGACTGACCCATCTGTGTACCTGTACACAGTAGATACCAGAAACAATACCAGTATAGCAAAGACATGGGTCATCCCTAGCACGGGCTGTAGCTCGCCACAAGCCGACTCGACGGGATCAGCTGCCGTCGGCTCGATGCGGCCGGCCGCGCGAGATCCGACTGTTCGCACGATTTGTAGTGAACGAGTGACTGACCCATCTGTGTACCTGTACACAGGAGATACCAGTTATAGCAATGACATGGGTCATCCCTAGCACGGGCTGTAGCTCGCCACAAGCCGAATCGACGGGATCAGCTGCCGTCGGCTCGATGCGGCCGGCCGCGCGAAATCCGACTGTTCGCACGATTTGTGGTGAACGAGTGACTGACCCATCTGTGTGCCTGTACACAGTAGATACCAGAAACAATACCAGTATAGCAATGACATGGGTCATCCCTAGCACGGGCTGTAGCTCGCCACAAGCCGACTCGACGGGATCAGCTGCCGTCGGCTCGATGCGGCCGGCCGCGCGAGATCCGACTGTTCGCACGATTTGCGGTGACTGAGTCTTGTATATCTGTTGTAAGACGTATTTCTGTTGTACAAAGTCTTCTAGTCGGACTTGAAAATTACAATAACATACCTCCGTTACCTAGTTACCCTTCGAATACCGGTAAAGGCATTTTTTGGCAGAATCAATTTAATTTTCATGATAATTAAATTATTATCGAATAACATAATACGTACGTACACACACTGGAATTTGCAGTAATATACGATGTACAAAACTATAGGACTAATTTAACTGCTACGAAATATTTGACGTTGACTATGAATTGTGCATTGTTACTTACAAATACTACTCATAAATAACACGAATAACCATAAACAAGCGAAACATTATGTATTATGTATGCCCGGGTGCTTAGATAAGTTGCCAATCGCTAACGCTTAATCGTCAATCGTAAACGAAAGGCAACTAACTGTCTTTGTCGCACTAATATAAAAGAGCGACAGAGGGGGAAAACTACGATACGCTACTAAGCGTTAGCGATTGGCAACTTGGCTAAGCATCCTGCTTATAAAATAACGGCAAAGTATAATCCACGATACCATTAGGTAGACACAAAACTGCAGGAAAAGTGGTGATCGCTAAACTGGATCACCACATAGCTTTAAACAGCATTGTATTCTGACCAGGAAAAAGTAGAACGTTTACACAATTAAGTCTTTTTTTAAGTGTATATGGAGGGTAGGGTTTACTAATGTTTGGCAAATAATTTTTCCCAAAGTATCACATCGCAAACTATTTTTCCCAAATTTTCATTTGGCAAAAATTCAATTGTCAAAACTACTTATCGCAATTTTACAGTTAGCAAGCCTTTTTGTTGGCAAGCGATTGTTTAGCAAAGAATGACTTGGTCGTTTTTATTTTCCCAAAATATTTTTTGGCAAATGCATCGTTTGGCGTAACATACTAATTCCAAAATATTGTATGGCATAAGATTTATACCGCATATACAATATTACATCGCAACCAATTTTTCGCATAAAGTCATTTCACCGAAAGATCATATTCCAATTGAATCTTATGAAATCGTTTTATTTCCCAACTAAATGGTTGGAAATTCTATCTTTGGGCTTGGTTTTTAATTGGAACTTTTTATAATGCATATTTTCATGTAGTTGATGGTTTAGCTGGCATTTAGTTAACTAAATAATTACCAATGTTTTTGGGTACATAGTTTGAGGCGAAATTACATATATAGGTATGTTTATGTCTTTTTAATAAAAGCTCAAACGGGGTTTTATATTATGTTGATAAACAATTAAAAGTCGGGTTCTAAACAGTAATTTAGATGAAACTGATGAGGGAACGCAATACCGAGGGAATAACAAAACAGTCGGTTCTGGCACTCGCCGGCCGCTGCCGCGGCACGCTCGCTTCGCTCGCTCGGCTCGTGCGCTGTATGGTCGCAGTTTCACCTAACACTCCTCCTCGCTTCGCTCGTCGTCGTACCTAACGGTGGCTCTGGGATAGTTTTTTTATGAAAATGAAAAAAAAAAATAATTTATCCGTGACTATGTGTGCCTTCTACTAAGAAGGTACCAATAAAAAATAATATGAATAGTGATCATTATGATGGATTTTATTTTCTCACTTCATTCATTATGATACCAAATATTCATGAAATACATTTTTTGTTCCATCCAGGCAAGTTCAAGTTAAGGGTTGTGCAAAAAAGTACGAAATTCCTGTATAGACCTACGAACTTTAAAATAATATTATCATTTGCCAGGCTTTTGCTATAAGTAGAGCTTGCGAAGTATCAAATTTGGGAAACTTTTTTTTGGATTTTAACTTATGACAAAATAAAACATTTGCTTAATAAGCATTTGCTTAATAAAATCTTGACGAAGTGAAACTTTGCAAAATAATAATTTGACCAAATGAATAAAATGAGAAATGTAACTTTGCAAAATAATAATTTGACCAAATGAATAAAATGAGAAATGTAACTTTGCTAAAGATTTGTTTGGGAAATGAGACTATTGCGATAAGTTATTTGGGAAGTCATATTTGGGAAACATAATTTGCCAAATGGCAGTACACCGGAGGGTAGGCCTGTCTCTCAGATAATATTAAAAAATTCTCTTACTTTTCTTAGTCTGGCAAGATTATTGTCTTTGGATAGGTTTCTTGTTTTTTTTTTTTCATTTTATTGTACACAGAATATGTTACAAAAACAGTTATACAGAAATTTAGGTACAAAGGCGAACTTATCCCTATAAGGGATCTCTTCCAGCTAACCTTTGAGAGATTGAGTGGAGAACCGAAAGATTAGATAGACAAACTCACACAATGCACAATGAATACAAAGAATTAAAAAACACTAAATTAATAGAATACACACATAACTTTTATCAAACAATACATTGACTACATATCAGTATACATAAATACTATACAAAATATATACAAATAAAAGAACTGTTAAAATGTCAGTAATGAGCTAAATTATCGTTCCATGGGGAAATAAACATAAAGGCTGAATAACAAGACACAGCCAGGACAAAGTGGGGGGGACAACTTTGATAAACATGTTCGAGTGCCGGAAGCAGATTTTATTTTATAAATTAGCTACCTAACTGTGTATGCCCATTCTAAAGCGTCTATTGCTATGTACTTGAATAAATAATCATTTGACTTGGACTTGAACGATTTTGTAACATCCTTTCTTCTTCTTCGTTTCCTCATGACTGAGGGTCGTGACCATTTGAGGCTGAAATTTCTTGCACGAAAGCTCTCCACTCGTCACGGTTTTCCGCCTTCCGGAAAGACGTTTGAATGGTACCTTGACAGGCCTCCTTCACTGCATCGGTTGGTGATCTTCCACGACTCCTTTTTCCTTCCACATGACCAACAACAATAAGCTTGTGAAGACTCTCTGGCTCGCGTCTTGCCACGTGACCGAAATACTGTAGGATCCGTTAAAGGCAAATGGTCGATAGGCGGCACTTTATCCTTAATTCAGCCAGAATCGATAGATTAGTGCGACGTGCTGTCCAGTCCAAGGGATTCCTAGCATTTTGCGCCAACACCACATCTCGAATGCGTCAATCCTGCTTTGTATGCGTGCCTTCAGAGTCCAAGTTTCTGCGGCGTACAGAAATATAGAGAAGATAACATCCTCTAAATAATTATCAGAGATCGTACGATTTCCAGCATTTTTGGTGCAATGTAGTTCAATTAAGGCCCATTTACACGGTGCGAGTTTCTCGCATGATTTGGGGCGAGAAATCGTATGACATTATCGTATGCGATAATCGACAGGCGAGTATCGTATAAAAATGTTTACATTCATGTGAGAAACAAAAACTCGCCTACGATTATGTCGTTCGATACTCGTACGGAGATTATTGCCAGGCGAAATAGTTTACCCGGGAAGCTGTATTCTAGCGAGATATTTGCTTACGATTTCTCGACTCGTCTAAACGCGTTCTCGTATGACATTTTTTCACGAACGAGCGAGTATCGCACGAATCGGTGCGAACCGATTTTCATACGAGATTTACCTGTCAACTTAAAACGTGATTAGTTGCTTATCTTATCATTACCAGCATACTGTTATACAAACTACTTCAATATCTCAAAAGGAGAGTTTTCATTTCGTGCGAATGTATTTTAAATATTTTTTAAATGTTTATTACCGTCATACTAAACCGATTTTGTGAATTCCTTTTTTATATGAAATAGATATATTTTTAGAAAGAAGACCAATTCCATCTCTTTCATCAGATTTCAGACTTTTATCATTAGCTTTTTATGAAATAACTTCAAGGTCTGATTTTGGGCTTAATGCTAATTGGGCTAATAATTAAAACTCCTTAAACGGCATGTGAATTGCGATTTCATATGTAACTTGAGCATTTTCTCGTGGAAGCCATAATTTTGATGGAGTGGAGTGGACCTGGGTCGCGTTTTATAAAGTTACAATTTACAATTTCGCTGTTTGCCTCTCTTTCTAGCCAATATGTGCGTGCGTTAGAGAGGCAAACAGCGAAATTGTAAATTGTAACTTTATAAAACGCGACCCTGATGTTGAAGACCATGGAGGGCAAAGAGGAACAGCGTAATTGTTTCCAGCTCTAGTTAGTTAGTACTTGAACTCGAAATACTATTCTCGCATTCAGATCTTGTTTAGACGGATATGTCCAATCATCACAGGCGAGGCAATTATCGCCTCTTCTCGTGCGATATCGTACAAATGGTTTACATGATACGATATTTTTTCTCGTGCTACGATAATTGCATGGTTGAGGCGAGAAACTCGCACCGTCTAAATGGGGCTTTAAGGGATATGGTGTAAGTTATGTTATTTATATGGAGATAGTGAGTTAAGGTTCGTTATTGTCTTACAACGTGTCGCTTCAACTTAAACTGACTCTTGGATTCCTAACACTAAACTTCTAGGGTTTTTGGTGAAATGTAATTGACTTAAAGGAATCCATGGGTCAATTATTAACTGTAACGTGTAAACACAAAGATAAACCTTAACTCGCTATCTTTTCGAATAACTTACTTCACATCCCTTAATTGAACTACACTGCACCAAAAATGCTGGAAATCGTACGATGTCTGCTAATTTATCAATGATTCCCATTACTTTACCCGGTTAAATTACTACACCCGGATAAATTATTCGTCCGTATAAAATATGCAGACAGTATGTTTTGCATAGCATTCGTTCCGGAAATAACCAATAACCCAATAGCTTATGTTGTACTAATTCCCCTGAATAGCATTTTGAAACAACAATCACACTTTATTCACAAAGCATGCCCTTAAATCATCCCAATGCGTACTAGATCTCGATTATAATGTATTTTAAGTAGAATTAGAGATCAGAGGGACCTGGAGTCACCTGGCTAGATTAAATAATCCAGTAAGGATTGTGAATGGAGATACAAACATTGTTAACATGCTAATAGTTGGGCAGTTTGCGATAATTGGCTGGATTATAATTCATACAATCCTATTGTTCCGAAATCCGTAGGCCGTTTTAGCGATTCAAGGCGCTTTTAATAGGTATTTGATACACAAGTAAAGGAATCTCACAGCGTTCGAGAACGTTCGGATTTTGGGCGGCAAATACTTAGGTATATTATCGGATCATGTGTGTCATCATTAGCCTATGTTAGTCCATTGCTGGACGTAGGCCTCTCCTATTAACTATGCGTATAGACGCATTAGGAGGTAAATGCCCATAATCGCCACGCTGGGCAAGCGGATTGACGATCACATTGCAGTAATGTGTCCACTAGGTATGATGACGCTGCTGCCCATCATCAATCTTTTATAAAATAATGGTCAGTGACACTTCAATCCCTTAGTCGACTCTTACGACACCCGCAGGAGAAATTAGGGTGGTGACAAATGTATTCTTACTGCCGTCACCACACGGCAATACCAGAACACGGATCATGTGTGTGTTTTTTTCTATTTAAGTGGGCAGGCGCAAGGGCAAGCGAGCAGACGGATCGCCTGATGGTAAATGACTACCACCGCCCATAAACTTCTCATACACACTTAAATTTTCGCAGATGTATGCAGGTGTCCTCATGATGTTTTCCTTCACCGGAAAACAGTTGTGAATAGTGATACTCGTATTTCGTACATAAGATTTCGGAAATACTCATTGGTACGAGCTGGGGTTTGAATTCACGACCGCTGTGTAGCAGCCGTGTGTTGCAATGCAATGAAAACTCATATATATTTCAGCAAAAACTATCGGCGATCGGCATGAAATTCGTATCCTACGTACGATCGCGAGCATTTGTCACTGGCGACTCTTACGTAACGCGCACTATCCATTGGTTCTTCCCACTTATTTCTTAAAAACCCTTCTATATCACAGGCAATGTATATCAAATCGCGAAGAAAAGTTGTCATAACCGCAATCTTTATCGCAAAGGAAATACGCCCTAAGTGTTTAAAGATTAAGGAAGGGTTTCGATTGCATTAAAAATGTCTCGATGCGTGGATCGCGAGGCTTGCATTAGTCGTGAGTGATCAATCTTTTGCGACTGAGAGCGTTTTTTCTTACAATCGTTCGAGCGGACTGACATTTATTTCCTTTTCAAAGATTTCCGAGTCCCTGGAGCTATTCCGATTGGTTATCGAGCATCGGGTAAGTGGGCTCTGACGGACTCACAGGCCTAGCTAAGGTGCCATTCGGCAATCGTATACGATTGGCGATAAGTAATAAATGTATGAGAATGACAGATTCGTACGATAAGTCACGTGACCCTTTCCATATATTATTATGATCACGTGGCGTATGTAGTTTGTAGTAGCAGTTGGCCGTAGTAGTTGCTAGGACTGTACACTCAACCAATTGGAACCCACCACTCAGGGACCATATCAAAGTTACGTTGTCAATCGGATTGTAAGGTATTTCAAACTACTTTTCAATTTGACATGGTTGTAAAGTTGCCTAGGGTTCCAATTCAAATTGCTTGAGCGTAAATGTTCGGTTTGATTGCAAATGCTATAGATAGCGAATGCTCGTTAGGTCTGAATGCGCCTTAACGAATTAAACATATTTTTATGTAGGAATAATAATTACAACCGATAGGTTAGTCACAAGGTTCAAGCAGCACTGGTCACTAGTTCTAGCCAGCGCTTGCGCAATCAAAGTGAATACCCGGCAGAGATTTGCGCTGGACCCTCGCAGTTGATGATTTTATTACACTGCTATGCCGTTATACCAATACCTATATGGCATTACTTATAAAGTGTGACAGGGTAGTTCTATGCGATTATTCAGTCGCAACAATCAAGTCATTACCATTCCCAAATTATTGACGAACTGTGTATAAATAGTGGAGTCATTTTCGATTATCTTGTAGCAGACGCATGTTTGTCTGCTATTCTGGCATAATAGTCTCGTTTTCTTTTATAAAATGGTAAATATAGTGGTGATGGAAATGAACAAAAAAAAACGCGTAACCAAATCGCATAGAAACACCGGACCACTAAAATTTTATTTAATTTCCCCCCCCCCCCCCCTGACACTGGACCTAGGTATGCCTAAGAGAATGATTGAAAAAATAGATTTCAGTATAAAGTACCTACATTATCATATCATAAATCAGTGTGTATGTTTATGGTTAAATTTATCATATGTTTAAATCTATATAATATGTACGTCTAACGCTAGCTCAAAAATGCCCCCAAAACCAATAGTTCAATTGTGCCAAGATGGGCAGGACATATTGCTTTTCTTAACGCCGCGCATATTTCGGCGCAACATCTTTGACAAACGTTTATAGAATATAGCCAATCAAAACTTTGATGGGCCAATCACAACTATTTTTAAATGGCGGTTTAAGTTTTTATAGGTTGATATTGAAATTCATTACCGTGATGCATTGAAGAGGGGGTGACAGTTGTCAACTAAAATTCAGGCCCGTTTTTGATAGGCAATTTAGTATGGCGTGCGGCTTCCATGTTTTATTTGTTCGTAGGTTTAAATCGACTTTAATTGTTTGCTTCATTTTATTTTGTATTTTTTTATGTTGACGTGTGCTTTATTAACATTAACGGATTTGATCTTGAACTTGAACTTGTCTAATAAAGCTGTGTTAATCAGGGGGGCCTGAACGAAATCCTGGATCCGCGCTTGACTCAGGTATTTAAAATAAAATAAAAAATATTAAAATTAAAATAACAAAGACTTTTATTTCCTGCTTAAAAGAAGAGATAGAAAATTATACCATTATATAAAATTAAAAATATCATGCTCTTCGTTCGCATTATTATACAAAATTATTTTAATAACTGAATATAAGTACACTTTGATTTAATCAATACAAATTAAAAAAATATTGGGTTCATTCATATTAAATTGATTAACAAAGCAAAATTACTTTTGGCTTGTAAACAAAATTGATCCATAAAGTAAAAAAAATATACCTATAGTATAAATATAATAATAAAGACAAAAATTATAATAAAGTAGTCGAGCGGGAACCCCTCAGTTGAGGGTAAAGGCCTCCTCCAAAGATAACCTGGGTGTATAGATATTTAAAACCTACGAACAAACAAAACATGGAAGCCGCACGCCATACTAAATTCCTTTCAAAAGGGGTCCTGAATTTTAGTTGACAAGTGTCACCTGTTCAGTGTTCAATGCATCACGGCATGTCCTGCCCATCTAGGCACAATTGAACAATTGGTTTTGGGGGCATTTTTGAGCTGGCGTTAGACGTCCAATGTGATTATATGGTCGCAGTTTTGGGGGCATTTTTGAGCTGGCGTTAGACGTCCATGTGATATATGGTCGCAGTTTTGGGAGCATTTTTGAGCTGGCGTTAGACGTCCTTGTTATATATCGTCGCAGTTTAAAATAATAAAAAAATACAACCAGTTACCACGTCAGGATGACAAGCGCATTCTAATAAACGAATGAAATAGGTATAATTTAGTTGCAAAACAGCTGATAACATTTAATGATAATTGATAATAATGAAGTGTGTCGAGATTGTTCCGCGACACGACAGGAAAATGATAAATGGTTGTGAAATAAAATAATAAATAAATAATACATTACATCAGAGGCCGGGAAAATGAGGATTTCCGGCCAAGTTGGTATATACCGGATTGGTAACGAGGCCGGGAATCCATTTTCACGCCGAGGCCTGTATAATACTTTTCTCAAACATACAAAGAAATACAAAAAATGACAATGTTGTCGAAATCAAAAAAAAAGTTACTTTATGCCTAGGCCTGAAAAGTGTTATGAAATTCTATTTCCATCCCAGTGAGTTACTGCGCTCTAAAAGCAATTTTAACGAACGTAAAGACAATATTTCATTGCATGTTTGAGAAAAATAATAAACAAAAATACATCGAGTTAGAAAAGAAGGCTCAAAGTCACCAAAAGGGCAATGGAGAGGGCTATGCTAGGAGTCTCTCTACGAGATCGTATTAGAATTAAGGCCATGCGCTGCAGAACCAAAGTAACTGATAATAGCACTCCGAATCGCTAAACTGAAGTGGCAGGAGTCGGGGCACATTGTACGTAGAACCGATGACCGTTGAGGCGGAAAGGTTCTTGAGTTGCGGCCACTTATCGGAAGGCACAGCGTTAGTAAGCCTCCCACGAGATGGGCTGATGATCTGGTGAAGGTCTCAGGAGTCTGCTGGATGTGGATGGCGCAGGACCGGTCATTGTGGTAATTTATGGGGGAGGTCTATGTTCAGCAGTACGTCTTTCGGCTGATATGATGACGATAATGATAGGAACAGAATATAATTCCGTAGATACTAGGTAGGTAATTCAGTATGACATCAGCAAGCCTAATCAACAAGGAATTCTGCAATCGTCTACGATAAGCGATAAGTCACGTGACCATATGGAAATGATTAAGTGCCTTTTCGTTCGAACCTGTCATCCTCATACAAAAAAATATAAGTCTACTCTGATCATCTAAAAAAATGACTATTCAGTAGTGGAAACTGTTTTGGCTTATGTATATTCCTAGAGTAACTTTTCAAATGTAATTTTATTTTTGTATGCTGTTTGTTACCCATTATCAATACAATAAAAAAAAAATATTACATAACTTATCGCTTATCGCATGCGATTGAAGAATGGCATCTTGGCTAGGCCTGGAGCTATTGGACAAACCCCGAAGCACCATGGAGATTTCATCATCATCATCAGGCCTCCCCTTTGGCCCTCCACTACACCGAATGGTAGCGATCTGCATCCAGCGTGTCCCGGGGATCTTCATAAAGTCATCTGTTCATCTTATAGGTGGACGTTGTACGCTACGCTTGCCAAGCCGTGGTTTCCAACTCTCCACTCTTGCCATTTTCGACCCCATCGGCCATACGGCACTGGTCTTATCGCGAGTTACTAAGTTATGAACTATGGGCTATAAAAACGATCAAAAGATACGCAGTCCCGTGTAAAAAACAGAGACACAGCGATACTCGCCCGGCGGTGATAGCAGCTATGCTATTCTCTTATTCACACATTCGACGCTGCGTTCGTCAACGAGCTCGACGTCGAGACAGCCTTGTCTAAAATCCTAGCTGTTTTATTTGACATTAGGAATCGAGGCTGTCAGCGAGGTTGTGGGCGAGTTTGTCGCTGTTTTTCGTTAGAGAATACGAAGTTCATACATTAAACGTCAAACTCTCGACGCAGTGTAGTTCAGTCGAAGACAAAATAAGGTGTATACAAAAATGTTCAAAAATATGTCCCAGTGCACTCTAATTCGGTGTAATAAGAACGTCGTAACATATTTATGAGCGGATTCTTTCGATACTTATTTTTGCACTTGACTGTTCCAGCTCACGCCGCATTCGTCGCCGAGCACTAGTGTCGTTTAAAGTACATTAGTGAATACCATTTTTAGGCTCGACGCTGCCGCAGCGCTGACACAGCGCTGACAGCAAGGCGGTTTCCTTAGTGAATAACACTGCTGATAGTATCGCCGTGTCTCTTTTACTTACAGGGGAGTGCGTATCTTTTGTTCGTGTTTATAGCCCATAGTTAATAGCTTAGTAGCTCGCGGTGAGACCAGTGCCTATTGGTTTACTACTTAGAAATGGTCTGACGTTAATATATTTTAATTAAAACAAGAAGTAAGAAATAATAAAATATTTTATCCAAACGACCGGATAAATACAAAATAAATACATATTTTGTTTTTTTTCTACCTTTTCTGCCCAAAATACGATATTCAATTGTCATATAAAATGGTCACCACTATTTTTATTAGATACCTACACATAATATAAGGAAGATATAGATGAATTGAATCAACATAAATTTTGACACAGCATTAATTTCGAGAGTCGACTAAGGGATTTAAGTGTCACTGACCATTTATTTATTGAAGATTGATGATGGGCAGCAGCATCATCTTAGTGGACACAATACTGCGATTGCCAACCCGCTTGCCCAGCGTGGCGATTATGGGCATTTACCTCCTAATGCGTCCATACGTATAAGCTACGGAGAGGCCGTTGTCCAGCAGTGAACTGATGTAGGCTGATGTGATTATTTTATTTTATATGATTGTATATAAGCGACACGCTTATACATATACAATCATATAAAATAAAATAATAATACAGACAAAGGATGAAAGACTTCGGAACCGAGTCTGGGGTAGGCGTAACCCCAGTTTCGCCTACCCCAGATTGTTCTATCAACTCAATTATGTTTGAGGATGGACCCTAGCGGTAGCGTTTTGACCTCCTTCGGTTCCAGATAGCCGGTTCCGAAGTCTTTCATCCTTTGTCTGTATTATTATTTTATTTTATATGATTGTATAATATCGACGCTGGAAAGGAGAAATTGGATAAGCGACACTTTTGAAGATATTGAGTTATATACACCGTTAAAATCAGCGAATTTTTCTGCATCGAATGAGCTAGGTTTTGTATCCATCTGACAACATTTGTGTCGCTTATCCCATTGGTGATTTAGAGAACTTTCGACCATTTTTTATTACTAAACGACTTGGTTTTTGACAACTTTTAAGAAATTGGAGATTAGATAAAATATAACTCATCATAATTAATCTTGGATTATTTTACCTATTCGTAA
Organism: Thaumatotibia leucotreta; assembly: GCA_025490895.1. Taxonomy (NCBI): domain Eukaryota; kingdom Metazoa; phylum Arthropoda; class Insecta; order Lepidoptera; family Tortricidae; genus Thaumatotibia; species Thaumatotibia leucotreta. The sequence continues at coordinate 56,533 of JALPQI010000832.1, read as the reverse complement.
TGACAAGTTAAATTTTGCTTGAATATTTTTGCTGTGTAACAACTAAACTTCACTTGTCGGTTAGCTATTTCTACCTGACTGTATGATAAATGTTCTCATGTCGTTTGGACAATTTTACCTTCATCTTAATTTAAAATTGAAGACGGATAGACAATATTACTTGACTATGATATCTGGACTACTTATTGGCGTTTATCCATTTTTATTGTTTTTACCTCCATTTATTTATGAACCATTCCCTTCACATGTCCCTTTTTACTATTTACCTACTTTTTGGAATAATGTTATAAAAATTCCTAAAACAGTGTTTTTCTTTTTTCACGTGTAAGTAAATTCGTTTACTAGTCACGGATTGTTACTCATGTAATTAATATGACTAACTATGAAGTCTAAATTAGTTTCCCATTTTAAGTATGTGGATATTTCTTAATGATATATTTATGCTATTTTATCAATTTATATATTTTTACCCGAATATAAAATAAGCCACTTTGGCAGTTAGATAATTTTAACGGGATACATTTGTTATGTAAGTCTCGGGTGGATCTTTTTAACTTCCTTATTTCTTACACAACGTGTTGGTTAGATAATTTTACCTGAATCAATTTTTTCGACCATTTTGCTTAAGCGACAGTAAATCATTAAATAACACTTGAATACGTTAAATAATTAAAACATCACATAGAAAACATATTTATGTCTATAAATAATGCTTCAATTATTTGATTTGGCCTGCTGATTAATTTAAATGATTTTTTTTCGAAAATCTCGGCGGTTTTTTGCTTCTCCTGTAAAGTACGCACTGTGTCGCTTATCCAATTTCTCTTTTCCAGCGTCGATATGTATAAGCGTGTCGCTTATTGCCCCTGGCAATTACACAAAAGATCCCAATGGGTCGAAGTGTATCCGTAAGGGTCCCACCAATAAGATAAGATAAGAAGCGTGTCGCTGCTTCAATTTCCTACCTACGCCGCACGTGATTAGTATCAGAAAACAAGGAAAAACTCCGATTTAATTGTTATTCGAACCGCTTTTTCAGTTCCGAACGCCCAAATCTTGTACTCAAATCTGACAAATTGATGATACGACAATGGAAATAGATAATAGGTAATTATATTGTCTTTGCTCAGTCTTTCCTTAAACGCCGAGTCAGAAACTCGCACCATGTCTGACATAAAACGATTCACTCGAGCCGAGGTCTCCTCTCAGAACAAAGAAGACAAGAACGTGTTCATCATTCACAACAACGTCTATGACGTCACTGAGTTCCTTGAGGAGCATCCAGGAAGGCATGAGGTGTTAGTCAAAACCGGTGGGAAAGATGCCTCAGAGGACTTCGACAATGTCGGCCATAGCTTAGATGCTGAAGAGTTGATGAAGCAATTCAAGATCGGTGAGGTGGTAGATGGAGAGAAAACGCCACCGAAGAGGCGGCCTCTTACATACGTTACCAGAGTCAATGAGAAGAGTTTCCTATCCACATGGAGAATTCCTATTTTAGGTATTTTGATTACCGTGCTGTGGAAGTTTTTTTTTTAAATTGTGAACGGTCAACTAAAGGTCTAAGTGCATTCAGACTAAGCGAGCATTCGCTATTCTATCCCCCACTCACGACTCCGAATCACGTTTTGTGTAACGATCGAATTTCGTAGAGTAGGGAATTAGAATAGCGAATGCTCGTTTGGTCTGAATGCACCTTTACGTTTACTTCAAACAATTGTAAATTTTGCGTTTCTGTCACTCCCCTGATGCCTTCGTTGGCGTGACAGAGACATGCTTAAATTAAGTGCTAGCTTTAAGTGTGGAACTAATATTGTTATAATGTTAATGCATGCAGTTTTACTGTTATTAAACGATTTATTTAGCTTACCCCGTTGTTTTCTTGCTTTCTATTGATGTCACTACAAACTTATCCAGTTTATCAAATGAAGTACCTATCAAAGAATTTAATGAAGAGTTAGGAGGTAGACAGGTGCTTGGACAAGTTGCCAATCGCTAACGCTTAATCGTCAATCGTAAACGGAAGGCAGCTAACTGTCTTTGTCGCACTAATATAAAGTGAGAGAGAGGGTAAACTACGATACGCTATTAAGCCTTAGGGATTGGCAACTTGGCTAAGCATCAGATGTTCTCAAATATTTTATCCGCCATGAGAATTGGCATTTCTAAAAATCCCGTTTTTGTGGTCATTTCCATCATAAAATGATGCTCTGAAATAGAGGTATTTTCAAATTTATAGGTCTAGTATGTTCGACTGTGCATAAATAGATAGATAGGTAATAATTACTTATTGTGAAGTTGGTTATTGTGGTTGGCCGTGTGGTGACGGCAGAAAGAATACATTTGTCACCACCCCAACTCCTCCTGCGGGTGTCGTAAGAGTCGACTAAGGGATTGAAGTGTCACTGACCATATTTGATTAAAGATTGATGACGGGCAGCAGCGTCATCCTAGTGGACACATTACTGCGATCGCCAATCCGCTTGTCCAGCGTGGCGATTATGGGCATTTACCTCCTAATGCGTCTATACGCATAGTTAATAGGAGAGGCCTACGTCCAGCAGTGGACTATCATAGGCTGATGGTGGTGGTGGTGTGGTGGTGTGAAGTTGGTATTTAAGGAGTCGAGTATTGGTAATTTTATCTTATCAGATGGCGGCTGTTTTAGAAGATATGTGAATATTGTAATTATCACATGATAATCACTTAATGACAAGATATTTTTACGTGTTTATCTATTAATCAGCATCAGAATTTGCCTTTGTTTAGAATAAGCTTAATTCATCATCATCATCACGACGTCCACTGAACATAGGCCTCCCCCAAAGATTGCCACAATGCAATGATCGGTCCGGAGCCACCTGCATCCAGCGGACTCCTCCGACCTTCACCAGGTCATCAGTCCACCTTGTAGGGTGCCTACCCACGCTGCGCCTTCCGGTACGTGGCCGCCACTCGAGAACCTTAATTATTTTGAAATTATCAAATTAATTGGTTATATTACCAATCATCATCAGCATCTCTGTCCACAGCAAGACGTAGGCCTTTCCTATTAACTATGCGTATAGATACATTAGGCGGTTACCTGCTAGTTGCTAATGTATCTACTCAATTAGGTATTTTAAAATTTTCGTGTATGATAGCTCAGGTTCAAAATATTTGCGTGTTTCGTCGTTTGGTGAATATTTGGGTCAAAATTATTTTCGTTGTCTTATTTTGTGTCCCAAATAAACGTGAAACAGAGGTGATTTTTGTATGAGAAGATGTTTTGTTTTCAATCTCTTATGTAAGGACCAAAATCTAGCGTGAAAAAGAAATACAAGTGCACCGGATTTTTTTTATTTACTTAGTCGAAACAGTAAATAAAAGCGTGACAGAGTGGTATGAAACAAGACAAAGAAAATAATTTTGACCCATTATATCATTTTTATTATTTTTTCAACGTGTAAAGTGAGAGGCTAATCCAGTTTTACCTCTATACAAAAAGGTTTGCTTTTAAACTACAAAGTTTTATTAAAGACGGTGTTAAAACTTAAAACTGTAGGTAAAGCCATAATACTGATTGTGATGGATGCTGCATGTGCCGTGTTCTTGCGATTACACGTTGCATATTTTAATCCTCTTCATTTACCATACAAAATGCAGTCCGCTGCAACTAAAATCTACAACTTATCTCATACATATTGGATTTGGAACTTTTAATATGATTCTCACCAGAGATCGTACGATTTCCAGCATTTTTGGTGCAATGTAGTTCAATTAAGGGATATGCTGTAAGTTATTTATAAGGAGATAGTGAGTTAAGGTTCGTTATTGTCTTACAAGGTGTTATTACACTTATATTACTAAATTTCTAGGGTTTTTGGTGAAATGTAGTTGAATTAAAGAAATCCAGAGGTCAATTTTTAAATGTAACCTGTCATAACACGTTGTGACACAAAGATGAACCTTAACTCGCTATCTCCTTTCGAATAACTTACCTACTTTACTACTTACACTGCACCAAAAATGCTGGAAATCGTACGATGTCTGATTCTCACTCAGAATCGCGAGCTTTTTCGATCCTGATAGGACACATTTTTGTCCCAAGGTTTATTCCACTACGTTACCATTTTTTCATACATTTTGTATGGCGGTACGGAATGGAAAGTTCGAAAAATGTACGTAAATTTTGGGACAATTTTTTCTCTTATGAGGATCGAAAGAGCTCTCGATTCTGAGTAAAAATATATAAAGATACCTACTTATGTTACAAAAAAAAGTTTCTCTAACACTTAGCCGCGCTCGTTAGTGAACAAAACAGACTTAAACGCCAAGAATATTCTTAGAGCTGAGGGCGAGTGATTATCTTGAATGACGACAAACACAAAATAAAGACCTTCGAAGCGGCATTGCCACACGAGTGTATGATTTTGCAATAATATTATGTCCCACTGATTCATATAATTATCTCCCATTCTGTCATGCTTCCCGAGCGTCTACGAAGTACGAATCAAATACGAGTATACTGAGTTGTCACAGAAGAATGCGAACTTGAGCACAGGATGCTTAGCCAAGTTGCCAATCGCTAGCGCTTGGTAGCGTATCGTAGTTTTCCCTCTCTGTCACTCTTTCATATTAGTGCGACAAAGACAGTTAGCCTTTCGTTTACAATTGACGATTAAGCGCTAGCGCTTAGTCGTCAATCGCAGCTAACTGTCTTTCTCGCTCGTGGGAGCTCGGCTAATGAGACCGCATCACAATGTTTCGAATTCGAATTTGAAGAATGTAATTGGTCAATTTTGCACAGCGTCAGTGGAGCCGCACATTTATACCATTAGGCACTGCTCTCACCGCGAGCTGCTAAGCTATCTCTCTTTATTCTCCCTTTTAGCAGCTCACAGTGAGACCAGTGCCTTATCGCCGATTTGCTTTGATCGTAATGTTTAGCGTCTTTAGTTATTTTCTATACACAATGCGGCTACTAACAATGGCACAAAGACGAGAGAGAGATGCAAACGAAATAAAGTACAATTCAGAAGATAGGTAAAGTAAAGTACCTATAGGTAGATATAAGGTAGGCCTTATACTGCGGAAAGTTAAAGTAAAACAACTAAAAAAATACCGATAAAGTTATCGCTAATTATTCGCATAACGGTGATTGTCAATTTCTATGTTTGGTGTAAAAGTTTGATGTAAGAATGACTCGTAGGTTTTAAACCTGATTTTTGTCTGATTTTTGTCCTGATGTTTGTCTACCAACTTAATTTAAATTAAAGTATGGTGTTGGTGATTTTACTAACAGCCAGTCACGAACGAAATGCAACCTGTCTTTGTCACAAGCGTTGGAAATATCGGAAAAAAATAAATGTTTTTTTTTCGACAATGTATGAAATTTTCGTTTTTTTCGCACTCAGAGAGCCTATCGCTAGGGTTGCCATCCGTCCGGGTATGCAAAAAATCGTCCTAAGGCATCCGAGGAGCATCCAGGCTGGACTACATTTTTTGTAGCCCGGTAGTTCGTAAAAAATTAGCTGGTTCTGGTGGACCCCCTCTACAATTCTAAATCGTATTTGACCAACGTTCTTTGTCCTGCAGGACTGTTTTTGCGTGGGGAATTGCGATACGCATACCACCCGGGCGCGGGGGACGGACCCGAGTGATTATGTTGGACTCCCAGGGCTAATGAGGCCCTGGTCTACCCACTGAAACCCTACGGTCTGCCTCCGCTTTAATGCCGCGGCTACGACATTGGTCTAAGGCGACCGGCTTAGCGGAAAACCATACGTGCGAGAGGGAGTACCCATATCGGCATCCCGTTCCAACTCATGGATTCGCTCGCCGCTGTTCGCCTTAGACCAATGTCGTGGTCGGGCCTTAAGGCGGGGTCACGGGTACGCCTAAGCCCTGAGCACACTTCCGCGACCTGTCCTGCAGGCCAAGACGCCATTCTGCAATCTTATACGATAAGCAATAAGTCACCGGACCATAATGATGATGATGCTGATACGTGCCTGTTATCCCTCATAAGGGACATAGGACTAGCAGAAGAGTTTTTCCACTTGTCACGATCTTGTGCGGCTTCTTCCAGCTGTTTCCAGTTCAGGCCAATTAAGCCAGCTCAACTGATCGCCTCCAGGTATTCTGAAGCCGCCCCCACTTCCTTTTGCCACTGGATTGTCAATGGAGACTCTGCTTTGACAAGTGGTTGTCCGGTCTACGGAGCGCGTAGCCAATCGACCGCCATTTCCTTTCGAGAATTTCCTGAGTCACGGGCTTTTGGTCTTGCTTGTCTGCCATACGTGACCATAATAATGTATGGAAGTAGACACGTGACTTTTCGTACGAATCTGTAATTCTCATATATTCATGACTTTATCGCTTGTCGTATACGATTGCACATGTTATCTTGGCGAGGCCTGCTGACCATAGTTACGGCTAAATTAGATTAACCAGTGACAGACACGTACTATTTAAGGTGCGGCTCCACTGACGCGGAGCGGAGCTGTGGGAGCTCGGCCAATCACAATGACCGCATCACAATGTATCGAATTCGAATTTGAAGAATGTAATTTATCAAATTTTGCACAGCTCCGCTCCGCTATGCGTCAGTGGAGCCCCACCCTAACAGGCAGGTTTTAATTGCAATTTGACGCATTACGAATTACCACCCATGGGTTGTCTAAATTATTAAGTCTTGCTTTTTAGTTCGCCATAAAGTGAGACTTTCTCTCCAGAAAGAAGGCGTATGCCCAAGGGCGAGGTTAAATTAATTTTCTACTTAAATTAAAAATTAGATGAAAAATTTCCCGCTCCAAGCCAGATTGGAATAATTAATTTTGAACAATGCCATTTATTGGAACTCATTTTGGTGCCAATAGGCGCTTTAAATAAGCTATGAATGAGACGTTAAATATTCCCTGCTGAATATTAATATTTCAAAACCCTGACACAGCCTCAAATCATGCCTATCGACATGTTGCCTCTCCTTTATACCTACATACGGATTTACCAGTGCAACAGAGAGACAACACATGCTTCACACTATCCACTCGTTACAAGTGTTCTTATCACGTGTTGGCAAGTAAAGTTTACGAGATAAGTACTTGAAGTAGGCCATCACGCTCACTTCAATACATCAGTGTGAGCGTGACAGACTGCCTTTACGTATCAATTCTATCTCAACCAGTTTTTGTAGAATATTGACCCCACAACGCGCGATCCGACCATAATAAAATAACCCTCGACACGTATTTGGACTTTTGGACGTCTGACCTCTGTAGGTACGCATGCAAAATCTTAAAATTAAATATTTTCAAGCAAATATCAATAAATATTATCGAATCGGGTTACTCACGTATTTAAGTAGATGATTGCTCCACATGTTTCGACCCATTAAGAGGGTCCTCTTCCGGAGCACCTGCGGTCAAAGCCCGACGCAAAATGCGTAAATACGTGAGTGACCCGGTTCGATAATATTTTAATAATATTAAATCAAAACTCAAATATATTTTTAGTACAGATGGTGCCTTTTTTAAGCTTTAGTGCGAGAAGTGTGTCATTTTACGTCAGGTTCAAAACTTGGGAGGGCAAAAACGAAATTCATAACTCGTGTCGATTAAAAACACTCCCATTGGTCGTGTTTTAAAACATCGCCACTCATTTCTAATTTCATGTTTTTCGCACTTGTGTGGTAATGTACTAATATTTGAGTCTCACGTTAGTTATAATTCTAAAGGCGTGCAAGTAGGTAAGTTTTTGTGTTCGATTTAGGCTTACAGCAAGGGGGTGTCACTCCGCGATTCCGTCGCGCGGCTACAAGTACATGCAGAGCGCCCCGTCTCCGTGGTCTATTCAATGGTTGGCGCGCGCTGTCTCGGAACGCACGTTTAAATTTACAACGCTGGCTCGTCACGTATCGCGAAATATATCGCTTGCAAATATTAGGATTATTTTATACATGTGCATAATGTGATTAAATGAAAATGCCGAAAATATACTGCATAGCAGCATGTTGCAATAATAATAATGTTAATTATCACGACTCGTTTTTCGCACAGCCGATGCGTCAGAGAGATACTAAAAAGTAAGGAACATAATAATACACTTATTACCTTACCTACATTCGTAGTAAATTAAATTCTCAGAAACTTAAGTCAATTACAGACAAAACGGTTTATTTTCGGACAAATTAGTCAGTAAAAAAGCGGCACATTTAAATAATGTAAAAAACTTCGTTCTCTCATACTTTTATTGAATTTCCCGCCTTTTGTCCTAACATATTATTTGGTTGTCTGACTTTATTCCCATAATATCAAATAGGTACACTGGTACATATAAGAGAAAATGCCGTGTTACGTCTGCCTTACGATTGTGATTAAACCTTTACTTATTTATGCTGCTTTTGTAATGAATGTGTAGGTACCTAACGTAATTCTTTATTTTTAAATGCATTAAGCAGATATATTAATTTCTGCACACCTCACATACTGTCTACAGATATTTTTAGAATGTTCGTGTTATTATCAGGATTATTCGGATGGATATTCACCTAAAGTTGTGTTGCTATCTCACTCACACCTCAAACAATGCCGCCCGGGCACGCGCGGCTAAGCACAAAGAAGGTGCCGACCGAGTTGAGACAAATATTTTTGATCACGTGTATGAAATGCGTAGGTAAATTCTATAATCACGCATGAACTAAATTGTTGAATCAAGACGAATACTATTAACGCCGTAGATATCATTGCAGTAATGTATTTGTCAGACGCCTCATAGCGCCGTTCGTTATTTTATTAGTTTTCAATAATTGACAACCCTGTTTTCGACGGCGTGCGGCTTATAAGCGACCTTTCCGCCACGCAATACGGCCCATTTCAGCTGCTCGCGTCGCCTCGCGCGCCGTTTTGTTTGGTAATAATAATTGTGTAGGTACATAAAAAGCCGGCATTTGTGAACATCAAAGCAGTGAAGCTTCTGTACTTTATATATTCTGTGCTTACAGTAAGTATCCACTTTTTTTGCGCACATCACTTCAGCAAAACAATAGTACATTTCGATGCAAGTGCAAAAAAAATTTTTTTCGACGAGGGTGTAAGTTGGAGCCCGAGTGAAACGAGGGCGATAATCACCCGAGTTAAAAAGAAGTTTTTACACGTGTATCGAACGAATTTTTTCATAACAAGTGCCTTAAAAAGAGAAATTTACGCCGGCGACAGGTTGGTAGATTGCAAAATATCCTCATAAGATAAAGAAGATAAAAATGGATACAAAAATAATTGAAATCGCCTCATAGGATTGATAGTATTCTATTATCACCAGCAGCACAAGACTGACTGACTATCTACTCATTATCGTCTGATAATGAATTGACTAATTATCTTCTAGAACAGTCCCACCTCAACAAAATAAACGTTCGACGGATAAATTATATAATGTAGATCACGACTATTCCACGCAGGATAATCTACTATCTACATACTACTGTCTGTAGTGACTCTGTTCGATGAAGTCGCGCCAGGGTGCTTAGACAAGTTGCCAATCGCTAACGCTTAACACGTTCGACGCCGGTGACACACATATGTGACCGAAAAAACTGTACTCCTATGCCAGTGACACACATACGTGATCAAACTAATCTTATTCTTATGCCACTAGCATTAATCAAGTTCTCACTCCTATGCCAGTGGCATCGAAATACGAACGTTTTTGACACAGTGCTGTGTCACCGGCATAGGAGTACAATCTTTTCGGTCACACATACGTGTCACTGGCATAGGATTTCTATCAGATAATTTCGATCGGCATATAGTATAAGCACTTAGTGAAACAGTACCGGAGGCGATCGTGTTAATCGTCAATCGTAAAGGTGCATTCAGACCAAGCGAACATTCGCTATTCTAACCTCCCACTCTACGAAATTCGATCGTTACACAAAACGTGATTGGTTGATTTCGTAGAGCGGGGGATAGAACAGCGAATGCTCTTTTGGTCTGAATGCACCTTAAACCAAAGGCAACTAATTGTCTTTGTCGCCCTAATTTGAAAGAGTGACAGAGAGGGAATACTACGATACGCTACAAAGCGCTAGCGATTGGCAACTTGGCTAAGCATGCAGGCCTTCTACCGCAAACACCGAAGTTAGCAAATTTCGAAAAATTTTCTCGCCTTCGTTGGAGTGACAGACAACTTCGATGTTCGCGGTAGCCAGATATATGAGCGTGTTTTACTCTCAGTCGCCTATAATTACACATTTCGTACAAACAAACTATATTTTGTCATTATCATGTGACAATTACAAGCTAAAATATAGTTTCTAGAACAGTCGCAACTCAGCAAAATAAACAATCGTTTCTGTGACGTCATATATAGCTTGATAGATTGCCAACTATCCCTACAGGATACTGTACTAGTTATCTTATCTTTACCATGGAATAATTACAAACTAATCATATTTTCCCACAATGTCGTAACAGATGTGCTTACCATAGAAAAAATTTACTGCGAAAGACTCTGGTTGTCACGGGATTCGAATCGAACCCGCTTCCTCTGGATTGCCGGTCCAATCATAATAATTATATTTTCTAGAACAGTCGCACCTCAGCAAAACAAACGTTAAACGGATATAGCCTGATGGATCGCGACCATCCTCACAGGATTGATACTCGACTCCGCGCGGGTTGGTCACGTAGCCTCCGCTTATTGCGGCACTGATTTATGGGGCCCTTTTGTCGATAACTCGTTCTGACGATATGATGGCACATTTCGCTAGCATCTACGTGAGGGGCTATCTATTTTGTATCATGTCAATATACTAAATGCTAGCTAGGTTAGGTATATACCTATATGTATCTATTTTTCGTGTTTCTGCTATATTTTAAGTGAATATTTAATACACTTTTCTTGCTATAAGGCTCACACAACATTTAAGCAATACAATCTATCCCTGCAGGATCGATACTCTACTAGTTATCTTATCTTTACCATGAGATAATTACAAATTAATCATTTCTTCTAGAACGGTTGCGCCACAGAAAACAAACGTTCGACGGATATCACGAGCATCCCCACAGGATTGCGTTGCGACTAGCCTCCGCGCAGGTTGGTCACGTTGCCCCCGCTTATTGCGGCACTGATTTATGAGGCCCTTTTGTCGGTAACTCATTCTGTCGATATGATGGCACATTTCGCCAGCATGTACATGAGTATACCTATCTAATCATATTTTCTAGAACAGTCGCACCTCAGCAAAACAAACGTTGGACGGATATAGCCTGATGGATCGCGACCATCCTCACAGGATTGATACTCGACTCCGCACGGGTTGGTCACGTAGCCCCCGCTTATTGCGGCACTGATTTATGGGGCCCTTTTGTCGATAACTCGTTCTGACGATATGATGGCACATATCGCTAGCATCTACGTGAGGGGCTATCTATTTTATATCATGTCAATATACTACGAGTAAATGCTAGCTAGGTATATATACCTAGTTATATTTATTTATCGTTTATTGTGAAAAATGTAACAATACAAAAGTACTTGATTGGTATGAGATCCAGTATGGCATTACAAGCGTGATGCATATATTCATATAAATAATACAACAACAAAAAGTCTATCCTATATTTTTGTGAATTTTTAAGACACATTGACTTGCCGTAAGGATCGCACAACATTTAAGCAACACAATCGTTTTTGCGACGTCATAATATAACTTGATAGATTGCCAACTATCCCTGTAGGATACTGTACTAGTTATCTTGTCTTTACCATGAGATAATTACAAACTAATCATATCTTCTAGAACAGTCGCGCCTCAGCAAAACAAACGTTCGACGGATACAGCCTGATGGATCGCGACCATCCTCACAGGATTGATACTCGACTCCGCGCGGGTTGGTCACGTAGCCTCCGCTTATTGCGGCACTGATTTATGGGGCCTTTTTGTCGATAACTCGTTCTGACGATATGATGCCACATTTCGCTAGCATCTACGTGAGGGGCTATCTGTTTTATATCATGTCAATATACCTACTAAATGCTAGCTAGGTATATATACCTTAGGTTTGTTTATTTATCGTTTATTGCGATAAATGTAACAATACAAAAGTACTTGATTGGTATGAGATCCAGTATGGCATTACAAGCGTGAGGCATTATATTCATATAAATAATACAACAAAAAGTTTATTCTATATTTTTCGTGAATTTTTAAGACACTTGACTTGACATAAGGATCGCACAACATTTAAGCAACACAATCGTTTTGCGACGTCATATATAGCTTGATAGATTGCCAACTATCCCTGCGAGATACTGTACTAGTTATCTTGTCTTTACCATGAGATAATTATAAACTAATCATATTTTCTAGAACAGTCGCACCACAGAAAACAAACGTTCGACGAATATAGCCTGATGGATCGCGACCATCCTCGCAGGATTGATACTCGACTCCGCTCGGGTTGGTCACGTAGCCTCCGCTTATTGCGGCACTGATTTATGGGGCCCTTTTGTCGATAACTCGTTCTGACTATGGGTATGATGGCACATATCGGTAGCGTTTACGTACTTTCTGTTGTTAGTTGGTAGTTGACCCTATCTACGAAGCTGAAGGTCCGGGTTTGTATCCCGGTAGCATGTAGGTAGTTGTGTGTTTCACCATTCATGATTGTTTTCTATTTTAATATCTTATAATTTATAATATAAGTTAACCACCTATCTTTAATTACCGTGGGACTAGATCGAACGATATATATAAAAATTGTCTTGTGATGTGTACCTATTACATATTATAGGTATATAACGTTATATAGATAGAAATAAGTATGTACCTGTCATCTGTCATGACGTTAACATATCGAAAACAGTCTCCATCCGATACTTTGACTGTAAGTACTAGTATACTCTTTATAAAGCTGTTCAAATATTGGTGAATATTCGATACCTAGTTGTATTATAAATTAGGTAACTGTATCCGTGTCATGTTTATATCCACATCAACACTGTATTGTATTATTTTATTAGGTATGTATCTACCAGGGAATTATGATACGAGTAGGTACCTAAGGGTCACCTAAGTACTGTAAACTTTTTACTCCACATGTAGGTGGGTCATTGTCAGATTTAGGTTATCGTCTTTTCGGTGGACATACCTAAAATTAAGGAATTCCTGTATTAATTTTGGGAAAAAACAATTGACGGTACAACTAGGTTCGCCGGTCTACAGCCCTATTCAATCAAATCGTACCAATAGTACATTTCGATGCTAGTGCAAACAATTTTTTAACGTCAAAAAAAAACGTTTTTTTTTCGACGAGGGTGAAAGTTGGAGCCCGAGTGAAACGAGGGCAACAATGACCTGAGTAAAAATAAGTTTGTACACGTGTAACGAACGACTTATTTCCTGACTAGTGCAAAAAAACGAACTTTCTGCACGCTTCGCGCGCTGTAATTTCTCTTTTTGACGCACTTTTTATGAAAAAAGTCGTTCGATACACGTGTAAAAATTTCTTTTTAACTCGGGTGATTGTCGCCCTTGTTTCACCCTCGTCGAAAAAATTTTTTTTGCACAGCTTTTAATGTTTGACAACATTTGTTTCCCGGCTGATAATAACCCAGGTTTACAGTCAAATAATTAAGTTAAGTATGATAATGATAATTCAGTAATTGTGAGCGTTTAAAAAAAAGGATTTTGTCGCTTACCATAAAGACGGAATTGGTTTTTACCTACCTTTATACAAATTAAATGTTTAAGCGCCCTTATAAAACGCAACATGATTGCCATTGCCGCCCACAGGCGCAATAAGTATTTCATGCATGCTCAAATTTCATAAAGTGAAATGTCATTTCCTTTGAGAGAATAAAGTTCCGTTAACCGTCATGATAATAATTCTTTTAAACTAGGTATGAAATTGGCGTTTTGTATGGAGAATTTTGTGAAAAGTCTACTTTTCATACAATGAATTTTGTGTAGGAATATTTTTTGTTTCAAAATCAAAATAAACCAATTTTTTCCAGTAATATTAGGCACTTTTAATGCGTATTTTGTATATCTCTATTTCATAAAACAAGGTACCTACTATCATACATTTATATCCATTCAAAACATATGAACCGGCAGCATATAGCAAGTGTTGTTTTCTAAGCTTATTATTGAATATGACTTAAGAATAAAAAACAATAATTAGTGTGAAAAACCTCTGTTAAGATATGCAATGTTGAAAACAACAAAAAATCGAAGTTACACATTAGACAATAAAAATAGGGACTTAATAATATGTATTTAACTCTTGTAACAGGTTTTTGCTATAATAAGGAATCAGGTAATAATCAAATGGATGAAATCCATCAGAATATCATAAACAAAAGGTGTAGGCACAATAATGTATTCGCACAATGCTCGAAGCATAATAAAGGATAAGGTGTTTTTGCCGTTGTTTGTTCATGCAGATAAGATTACTCACGACGGAGCTTCGAGTAGGACATCAACCTTACAATAGGTAAAGAGAACGAATATAAGATACACCTGTAATACCTACATCTGCTTATGTAGGAAGCCTGTTTATATGGGATCCATGCCACTTAGAACCCTTTTTGACCGTACTTCAAATAAAACTTCGGCTTCTAAAATGTAAGTATAAACAAAATTGAATCGCTAAATCTGCTTATCAAGCGTCACTTATCTTACTTTACCGTTCTTATCTTACCATTTAAATCATTTTTTACTTATTTTATTCCAATACTTATTTTAATGTGTGGGTAGTTTGGAGTGCAGAGAAATTTAAATGAAAATGATCACCCCCGAAACTAACTTTTCATAGAACAGCGTCTATCAAGTCAGCTGGTACCTATTTAAATAAATATTCGACGGAACTGAAGAACGTTTGATTGCGATTATTTGATAAGATAGGTGACACCGTCGATAAGATAAATCCCAAAGTACAATTAACACGCTCAAGTAACACCAAACGAATTGTATATAAATAGATATTTATTAAAATACAACAAAATTAGTTTCACAATTAAAGCTCAGTCAGTCACTCACAGCTCACGGTTCACTAATTACATAAAATAGTTCCAGAGCACGGTAGCCAGGATTCCCAGGATAAGAGGGACCTTCCATGTGGATAGGAAGCTTTCCTCTTTAACAACAGTGACACTGCTGTACGTAGGCCTTTGTTTTTCTGGGGTTTTGTCTTCATCTACCAGCTCGCCGATTCTGAATTTCTTCATCAAATCTTTGGCGTCTAAGCTATGGCCAATATCGTCGAAATCTTCGGAGGCATCCTTGCCAGCGACGTTGACTAAAACCTCGTGACCACCTGGATGCTCGTCGAGGAACGCTTTGACATCGTACACGTGGTTGTGGATGATGAAGACATTCTTGTCTTTGGTGTTTTGAGAGGTAACCTCTGCGCGTGTGAATCGTTTCGTGTCGGACATGGTGCGAGTTTCTGACTCGGCGCTCAGGGCAAGACTAAACGCAGGCGCAGCCGCAAAGACGGTAATCTATTCCAACTTAAATTATCACGAGCGACTCGCACTGTCTGATATAACGTGGCAATCCGCTGCCGTAATAACTCAGCGTAACAGAGCTCTTTTTACTTTGAGACTTCGCATGATCGGATACCGGTTATAATAACTATGTACCGCTCCCCGCTCCGCTATGATAACTCTTATTGCTATGTCATCATGGCTCATGGGATTTCTTATGCAGCATAACATCAAAACAACAGTGATTTTATGCTGAGTTATGTTGACAACGACAATTTTAAAGTTCAAAGGTCCAGGACGGTCTGAGCCTGTTAAATCATGCCCCATTGACCATTTACGATGATGCTAACTAACTTTTCTCTCGTTGTGCTGTTATTCAAAATATATAGTCTGGCAGTGACAAAACAACTCGTCATAAGAAGGGGGCAAATAAATATTCGTCGCTTTAAACTTAAATTACTCGAATAAAGAACGTATTGCGAAAACACAAATCAAATTATTTATTAACTAAATATTTTGATTTGTACTTTTTATTGTATATGACGTCTAATATTTATAATTTACTCGAATAACTTCGAGGTTTCAAAGTCCCCAAAAACCAGTTATGGAGGTTTGCGTGGATTCTCAGCTCTGTCGAGTGGCCTTGTCACAGTCAATATTAAATATAGACACCTACGTCTTTATGCAGGTATATAAGTACATACTACACGTACCTATGTGGTTTTTGAGTTCCGTGGTCAATGGTAAAACGTTCCTTTATACCTTTAGTTTCGTACTTACTTAGTTTCGTAGGTAATGTAATGTAATTCGTAACGAATATCATATCAGTACAGTAGGCATATGATGGTAGGTACCACTTCTAATCTTTTGTCGTCGTTGCTGTCACGTTCTAACAAGTATGCAAGTGCGAAAATTACGCGTAGCACGATAAATGAACAAAAAGGGACCATAAGCCACCTGATGATCGTTCTCAAAAAATATGTTTCTGGTGTAATTGCCGCTGTCCATTTTTTTAGACCTACATAATTTATGGAAAGGTCTCTGGCAAAGCAGCCGTAGACGTATATTTAGATACCTAATGTCCGTACACCGACTTTTCCTATATTACAGGTCACTGTCGTGCAATTACATGTATCATGTCAGATATATTTATTTAATAAATTAGACATATTTTTCGTTCAATCATGGTTATTTTCTACGTATTTGTATATATTGTATTGTTTATAGGTAAATACCTACACTCGGCCTTCAGTCAACTTTTAATAACTTTATAAAAAACGTCTCGATCGCGTTTACGTTCATATGTCATTTGTATGAAATTGCCGATGAAAACGTAACACGTAAACGTAATACACTCGGCCTTCCGAACGTTCTGTAGATTCTGAATATTTCGCTTCTCGGCATAATTATGAAACTGTTCTTTCAGAGAAAACCCATCCCTATCCTAACATACTGGAACAATTAAGTGATGTAGCACCTCTTTGCACCATGTACTAATTACTATGACAAATTTGCATACGTGACTTGTATTCAGCTACACCTAACTACGAGATAAAATACATAGTTGGTTAGGTAGGTACTATACAGGGTTGATAGTGTTGATACAGGTGGCAAAAAAATAACTGCATTCTTTTTGCCAGTGAGGTTTGAATGCGTCCTCTAAAGGTTTCATATAGGAATTTGGAATAATTACTTAAAGTAATACTACTACTTTTGAAACTTGAGCAAGGCGGTGGCAACTAACAACCTAGCTTATGATGGTAGTAACGGTATGGCTAACCTAGGCTTATGATGGTACCGTGTTTAATCGTTTGTCGTTGTTGCCGTCAGGTTCTAACAAGTGTGTAAGTGCGAAAGAGATGCGTAGAACGATAAATAGATAAAACGGGACCGTCATAAGCCACCAGATTTAAGAAAACACCTATTATAGGTATCAATCGTCGGTAGAATCTAAAACAAATGTAAACTAACATGTCTGACTTTCCAAAGCATTTGACGTCTTCTACACATATCGTGGAAAACGTGCGCAGATTTATATTTTTAATAAATATAAATAATTTTAATTTAAAATTTATGTGAATTCTAGGATGCTTAGCTTAGTTGCCAATCGCTAACGCTTGGTAGCGTATCGTAGTTTTCCCTCTGTGTCACTCTTTCATATTAGTGCGACAAAAACAGTTAGCTGCCTTTCGTTTACGATTGACGATTAAGCGTTAGCGATTGGCAACTTGACTAAGCACCAAGGTTTAAGATTTTAAGTTCGTAATGAAACTAAGATTGTGTTGTAAAGTTCGTGATATTGAAATAATTCAAGTTTTTAGATTTGTTCACATTTTTTAGGTTTTACTGGCGATTGGTATAGGAGGTCTATTTTGCATCCCAAAACCATATTGATTACAACGGGAATGGAGTCTAATTTTGACTACCACTTATATTTGAATACCAATACATATTATTTATTAGTAAATAGCTTGCGAGAATACCTACATACATACCTAAGATAATGTTTCCCTATGTTATCATACCAGCCGAAAGACATCCACTTCTGGACAAAACCGGTTGGTAGACCAAGATACCGCTGGAAAGGCGAGGTGGAGAAGGACCTACGCGCCCTGAATGCAGATTACTTTTCATGATGGGAAATGTTTTCAATGTCCGTTTGCTAAAGTACTGGATAAAATTGCCCAAAGCCATAACTTATTTTCAGGTTAGCTTTTTCCAATAAAACTACTATCAATGTAATCTACTGTTCTTATTTTATTACAGGTCATGGTTTTTATTTCATTTAGGACCACCCTGTTTTGAGAAATTTATGTCTGTATTTTGCCAAGATTTTGCCCTAAATGACCCACCTCACTCAAGAAGCTCTAGCAAACAACTGGATGAAGATATACGTAGACGCAAAGGTCATACCTAGTAGTGTCGCTTCTCACATAATCTATTTTATACTAAAAATAGCGGGGGCATTATAAGAATGTTACATTTTTCTATAATAACCAATTTATTTAAAATTCTAGTTTTGGGCAATGTTTCCCCTGGAGGCAAAGTTGGCTAGTTTCACTGTATAGAAAATCAGCCATATTTGTTTACCTTTTTCTGTTTCAACTGAAAAATTGTAGGTAAGTATTTAAAATATGCCCAATGGGGAAGAGAAATCAGGAAACAATGTGGCCTATTCATCCTTAGTTGAATTATTTGAGTGAATCAACTTTTTTGTTTGTTATTGCCATGGTTACGGTCTCCTGAGCCACGCTGGTTTTAAAGTTCATTCATCCTTAGTTGTCTTATCTAGTAAACAACTTTCTAACCTAAAAGTACACGTTTTCTGTTGTAAACTGCCATATTTGCCTATACCAAAATACCGTCCGTCCGTAGTGATGAGTAAATTGCTTAATTTTTAATCAAGGAAACAGTAGTTTACAACAGAAAACGTGTACTTTTCAGCAGTGGCGTATCTAGGGGGGGGCAGGGGGGGCACGTGCCCCGGGCGCCAAATCAGAGGGGGCGCCAAATCGGCCAAAATTTTTGATATACTTTTGCATAATTTATTCATTAAAAAAATTAAAATTCATATAATGCTAGACTGGTATATTTTCCCCGGGCGTCAAATTAAGAGGGGCGCCAAATTGGCAAAATATTTTGATTTTATTATGCATAATTTACATATGAAGAAAATCTGTAGGTATGCATAAATTTTAGAAAGGTGACATAGTTTTAGACCCGGGCGCCAAATCGGCCAACATTTTTGATTTCCTTGTGTATAACCAACACAAAGAAAATCTTTATGAATAATTAAAAAAAATGCTAGATTGGTACATTTTCCACGGGCGCAAAATCAGGGGGGCTCCAAACCAGCCAAAAATTGTTACATATTTCCTTATAGGTACACAATTTACACATAAAGAAATCAAATTAGGGTGGGCGCCAAATCGGCCAACATTTTTGATTTCCTTGTGCATAACCGAGACATAAAGAAAATCTTTATGCGTAATTTAAAAAATGCTAGATTGATACATTTTCCACGGGCGTAATATCAGGGGGGCTCCAAACCAGCCAAATTTGTTATTTCCTTAAGGTAAAGGCACCTAATACCGTGGGTGCCAAATTTGGCACCTATCACCGTGTTATTTCGAATAACGCATTTTAAAAGTAGACCAATCAACTATCTTCAAAATAATTATTTCATGCATAAAGCTTATTCCATTGGCTAGCGGACCTTATAGCGCTAGTGTGCGTGAGTGAAACAAAGGACGCACAATTCGTCAGTAACCGCGACAGCAGCACTGGACGAGGACGTGTCATACAAACGCGTGGCACCACAAGTGAGTATACTCGAACTTTATCAACCATTTACTTCATAACCGATGCAATTTTAGTAATGCTGTGGGTTTCATACGATTAATCATAGTTTTTTTCACATTTTGTGAGTGACGTTTTGATATATTCGGCCTGGAAATACGTTTAAATTAAAAAACAAAATACAGCGTTGATAGGCGTCGATTTTTTCGTGAATTTTAATTCCGCGGTATACCACGGCAATAGTTAAAAACGTAGTTTTGCTTTTTCTTGCATTATTTTTGTTACGTGTCATCGTAGATGTATTATAATAAAGTAAATACAATCTTGATCTATTGACCATATAAAAAAACTATTTCCGCGATATGAAAAGTACTCTGCAAACCCTTAATTTTTAGTAAAAACTTCAGTACTGATTTTGTCGTTTCTATAGTAACCCATATTTGGTCATGTTGTTTAAACATTGAGTTTTTGAACTGTTTTTACATACCAGTTATGTGATTTTGATTGTAAAGCAAGGTTATAATGCATATTTTTGATTTGCGCGGAATAAACAACTGCATCATGTTATTTTTGTTAATCGGCATTAGATTTTATAACACTCCCAAATTAGGCCTATTACCGATGGTACAGTCGTCTAACCCTCGGTAATAGAATGTATGAGAATGTATTACCGAGTCATTCAAAATTTTGTGGGTCGGTAATTGGTTCCTAAAGAAGTATCTATTACCGTGTGACAGTTTAGTCTTTCATCGAAATTAATCACTTTTGGGGTACCGTAGGGACAACATTTTAATAGAATTAGGACCGTATGGTAAGGTCCCAATTTTATTAAAATGTTGTCCCTCTAAAAACTCTAGTTTAGCTACTACGATGTTTAATCGCATATGTAGTTGTCAAAAGTTGTTACGACAGACAGATATTTTACATTATAATAAAACATTAAATACCTACGTATTTCATTTTTATTAATGTAACGAAACGATGCCATAAATTACTATACCATGTAATGTATGTATAACTGTGAACTACACATAAAGCATGTGACAAAATACTTTGTAATAAGTTGTCACTTGTTAGCCAAAGTGTCTGCAAGTGGAACACAAAAGAAAAAAAAGTTTAGTACATTTAAAGATAAATAAATAAATAAATCGTTCCCCTTAAAAAAAATTAAATTTTTAATAATAGTATACAGAACCCAATCCATTATTATTTCATTTAACCCTCGGTAATTAGTTCTAAATTTTGAAGGGCGTTCCTAATACCGATGGTTGAAAAATGTTATTTTTTATACCCTCGGTAATATAATCTAAATTCGCGGTAATAGAGTCAGAGCAAGTCTTCTACACCGGTAATAGAAGATGCGCCTATTTTAGTTTCAATATTTTTTTTGTCATATATATTAATCGAAAATGAGTCAATACAGTTACGAATCTAAAAATTCAATAAACTTACTAAAATATAAAAAATATTCCAGGTCGCTATGATGCCTAGTTATCCATAATTTTTTCAAGTGATTTGAAATACTGCGATTTACCGCGGTATTGGGCGGCTTTACCTTATGCACAATTTACACATAAAGAAATCAAATTAGGGTGGGCGCCAAATCGGCCAACATTTTTGATTTCCTTGTGCATAATCGACACATAAAGAAAATCTTTATGCGTAATTTAAAAAATGCTAGATTGGTACATTTTCCACGGGCGCAATATCAGGGGGGGGCTCCAAACCAGCCAAAATTTTTTATTTCCTTATGCATAATTTACGGGTCTCTAATATTGGTTCCCATAAAGTTTGAAGTTCGATTTTTGAAGCGAATAACGTTGTAAGTCCGAATTTTTTTTAGTCATATTGTCATAAGTCATAAAAAATAATATTATAAATCGGTGGTCAGTTTTATGTAGGTCATAATTATTGTTAGTCATAAAAGTCGATGCCCATAACTTTAAAATCCATACAGCATCATTTCCAGAATCTTAAAAGCAATAGCCTTCCTTATACTGTTACAACGTCTATATTCGCAAGTTATAATTTTTTGTTTCGTGGTTTGTATGAATTATTATTTGTTATTAATAAATAAATGCATTAAATGTTTATTTTTTTACTCCACCTAATAAATTTAGTAAATAAAGTTGGTAATAAACTTAGTTAGTAAGTAAATAGTAAGAGATTTTAAAAGTCGATCCTGGCGCTTCGCCGGCCGTTGCCGCGGCACGCTCTCTCCGCTCGCTCGGCTCGCGCGCTGTAAGGTCACAATACAACCTAACAACGTCGCTCGTCGTCGTACCTACACTAACCTGCCTTAGAGTCGAGTAGGTAAGGAAGTTTCCTAAGTTACATCATAGTCCATAAATTTCTTAATTTAAATTGAGGAAAGTTATAAATTTCGTATATATTATTCAATTTTTTGGATGAAATTCGGTTAGTTATTAAAACAATATGAGTAAGAACCATTAGTAGGTTCAAATGTATGACTTAAAATATTTCTATAAAATGATAGATATACCTTTGAATGTTATAGTCAGCAATTTTATATCTTTTGTAATTAGAGTATGTAATGTTATAGGTTAGTAATGTTAGATCTATTAATCGTTAGGTATACTTAACAAAAATTATGACCATTGATGCTTATATCAGTAAATTATATGGATATCAATTTCTGACTAACGAAATTCGGATTAACAAATACATATATGGGAAAGAAAGGGATCCCATACTTTACACATAAAGAAATCAAAAATGTTTAGTTATGCCTTAATTCACAAAATGCTAGAAAGGTCAATTTTAAAACTTTATTTCAGAAAGTCCGTACTGTAGTTTTTTTGTCTTTTTCTTTAGATTTCACTTTTTTCTTTTGTTAACCACGTAATGCCTTATTTGCAGAAATTTTAATACCAAAAGTATTGAAACAAGTTTATATCCTGGTCCTACATGTACATGTAGTACTTATTAGCTTCGAATAAAGCCTATATTCGGACTTTTATACATTTGCAACCTTTGATTGTAGGGGGAGGATTTTTTTATGGTAAGCACCCCTAATGGCGTCTATTATTTTGACCAAGTTTCAGCTTCTTATGTTTGACAGTGACAGTCACTTATACGGTTTTCAGAAAATAAAGTTTTAGGGTTCCATAGCCAAAACGCCAAAAACAGAACCCTTATACTTTCGCCATATCCGTCTGTCCGTATGTCCGCAGCATAGCTCAGTGGCCGTTAATACTAGAAATCTGCAATTTGGTACAGGTATACATACGTATTAATCATGCCAACAAAGTGGTACAATAAAAAGTAGAAAAGAATTTTTTTTCGGGTACGTCCCCAATTGGTGAAGTGGAGATGTTTTTTTTTATTTGCTGTAATTGTATAGTGTGGGTTAAAGTCAATATTTTCGGAGAAAATCGTTCCAGAAGAAAAAAAATCCCTCTTAAGTTTTGATCTGAAGGTCCAAAAATATTAAAAAAAATCATGAATCACTGTGCTTACAGAATAATTTAAAATAAATCTATTTTGAACATAATCAGCTCAGCCGTTTTTGAATAACTACGTAACCCTACACTAAGCATGGCCCAACATGCTCTTGGCCGGATTTTTCTTATTAAGTACCCACATACTTTTTTTAATTAATAGTCCGTATTTTATTAACTGAAACCCATCTTTACAGAAAATACTAATATAATTTGTTTAAATAAAAGAAGGAAATAAAAGGAATCGAAAAGTTCAAACTTTTTGTATATTACTAGGTACTTCATACCGTTCATACCTAAAAACTACTAACTACTACTAATTTCTAAATTAGTTTTTTATCAATCATTCACGTTAGTTGTATATAGATAAAATCACTGCTGGCCATCTAAAGTCACTAAATCTCTTGTTAGTAATGTTAGAATGTACAGTGTACAGTATGCCTAAATATACACAGACAGACATTGTAGTTGAGGTAACAAACATAAAAAAATATAGTCGCATTGAGAACCTCCTCCTTTTTTGAAGTCGGATGAAAATCAACTTTTTTTGCCTGCCTAGTAGGTTGAATTTTGGAAAATTTTAAGTGTTCCGTACTAACTAACCCTTTAAGTTCAGTTAAGGGGGGGGGGGGGGGGGGCGCAAATTTGGCGCCTGCCCCGGGCGCCTTTTACCCTAGCTACGCCCCTGCTTTTCAGGTTAGAAAGTTGTTTACTAGATAAGACAACTAAGGATGAATGGACTTTATGCAAAGTTATGCTACGTATACTGTGCAATTTTTTTCTGTTGTTAATAAGTCTTATCCTTAATGTACCTACAAACATGCACTACATGCACGTTTACATAATTTTACATAAAACCAGCGTGACTCAGACGACCGTAACCATCCATAGCAATAACAGACTAACATACCAGTTTACTCTACATTCCTATTTACCCCGTCATTCCTATTTACCCCTTTTTACGGTAACGTAGACATAAGTATCTAAACGTCATACGAGTGTCATGTCAGTTGGCATACATTGCTGCTGGCTTGCACTTTAGAAAAATCATTACACCCAATTAACAACAAAATTTAACGAAATGATTATCTTATACGATTCGTAGCATCAGATATTATAGCCGGATTAATTATACGTCCGTATAAAATACTCACGCTGTATATATTTACGTTAATACTAATGAATAACAATAATTTTAACAAAAAGTGTATGTGACTTCAGGTTCAAGGTTTTTTTAAGTTGATAATAAAACCAAGAATGTGTTCTGATAGTGTATGATTATAAAATAATTCAAGTTTGCAGGTTTGTTTACGTTTTTTCTACTTTCAACTGAAAAATGGTTATAGTTACAAAGTTATTTATACTTTATGTATTATCTTGATGCGCAATAACCCGCAATGTGTGCCGAGATCATTGGCCTTCGGAGGCGACACGACACTGCCGCGGACCAACTTATTTATTACGCGTCAACTCATATATGTAGCAAGTTTGACCTCAATTGGGCTGATAGGGCTTCCAATACCGGTATCCCGGTATTGCCGTGTAAAAATTTAAATTTTTGTACGGGCAATACTGATTGCCCGATTTTGATTGGGCAAAGTAATTAGGTGTTTTGTTTACAAGCCCTAATTCGAAGCTTTCATGGTACAACGTCACGATTATCACGTAAACTTACTTTTAATTTTATCGTGACATTTCGGGCGTGACGTTACACCCGAAACGTTAGGATAAAATTAAACGTAAGTTTATGCGGTCAAGTCCCGTTTGTCGTTAAAATAAAAATTCGACGTCACAACAGAGATGATTTAGAGATGTTTCGAACTGCCCTATCGAGTAGGGCACAATTAGAAAAAAAAATAATTTTGCAATTTTGGAAGAATTTTGATATGTAAGTATAATTATATGTAATTGAATCGAAAGAAAATGAAAATAGTACATTTCGAAAAAAGTGCAAAAAAAAATTTTTTACACGAGGCTGAAAGTTGGAGCCCGAGTGAAACGAGGGCGACAATCACTCGAGTTAAAAAGTAGATTTTACATGTGTATCGAACGACTTTTTTCATAACAAGTGCCTTAAAAAGAGAAATTTACGCAAAGTAAGTTTGCTTTTCCGCACTAGTTAGGAAAAAAACTTTCTGTTTGTGTTTATTTGTACGTATATCTCAGTATGTATGTTGTGAACTCGGTAAGCAGGTCCAAAAATATCGATTTACATTGCCAGTGATTCAATTGTTAAATCTTTGTTATCAACTTTGATAAAATTGCTACCTAGTACCTAGCTAACAATAGGTATTATGATACAGTCATAAACATTATAATAGGAAATAACGCGATAAGGCATTTCATAATAATATTATGTAAATACATAATAGAATGTATTAAGGAAAATATATTTAAATAAATAGGAGCAGCTCCTTTTCCTGTAGGTACTAATAAATTATCTTAGAATTGAATTACGAGTAGTAGTGGTCTCACTAAAAGTAACACTCTTATCATGGACCTTATGTCTTTGCAATTAGGTTTAGGTACTATTAGTCGAATGACAGTACGAGAATATTCAAATAATTGAATGCCTGTAAGGTTTTTAACAAATAACACTACTACAATTGAGCAATTCCATGAAAGAGTGTAATGAAAGTGACCAATTAGTGGCAAATTTTACTGTTATTATGTCTAAATATCAAAATAATACTTGTCCAGATATAGTGTAACACTTGCACTTGGATAATAAGTAAATAAACAGACGGTCAAATGGTCACTTTCATTACAGTTACATGGATTTACCCCATTGTAATTCCATGCTTTCGCTAATTATTTTGTTTATAAATATAACAGAGCCCTTTTTCAATAGCGGGTTTGAGGAGTTTGGAATCGCATGTACAGTCGGATTCAAAATTGCATAGACAGTTTATGAATGAATGAATCCATAAATCGTCCATGCATTTCTGAACGCCACTGTACCTAATGATCACAGTTCCACACACACAACCTGTTCAATAAAATAAGAAATTACATACTTACGTACCTAACCGTGAATTTTGAACAACTCTAAATAATCATCATATTTCATTACGTTTTCATCGCCAAAGTGTTAAACATGGCCAGCAGCGTGATGGGCAACTTTGCGCCTTGTACGACTTGTGGTGGTTTTTTTAAATAGATTTATTATTATTTACCTATGTTTTTGTAGTTTGATTTTAAGGCTAGCTTTTACGTTACTTGTATCATTAGCAATTATTATTTTATTCAACATTTTTTTTAATTTAATTAGCATTAGCTAAACTACTTGAATAACCAAGACGCCCGAGTGTTCCTTTTCGGCCATTATTTAAGTACCAGTTCCATTAGTAGTAATCATCTAATCACTTGCCATTATAATTTCAAGGTCAACTCAATGATAGCACCGATTCGTGTGAAACAACATTGTTTTGTGTTAAAACACATACACAAACATAAAATCATATCGTGATCGTGCAAGTAACTAAATAGCTACAATGTCACGGATATTAGCAATTTAGACATGATTCATGTTTACTGTGGACGTAATTTAGGTTTAAGGCTAGATTATTACGTCTACAAACCGACTCACAGGTTATTACGTATAACACATATGTATTCAGCTTCTAGAATATCCTACAAAATATTTAGTGTTCATAAATTAGGAGCTTACAAATTCGCGATATATAATTTTCCTTCTAATATTGAACGGATGCATGAGCATACATTGATAGATGTACCTCTAATCATTATTAAACAAAATAAGTCAACAAGATAACTAATATCGATAAAATAATCAGCTGTCGAACGCGTGGCAGGGAAAGGTCAAAACGAAAGCCTTACACAACATTAACTTTAATAAAATATACAAAACCTTAGCCTAAAATCCACTTATAGTTACGTCAGGTAGAAGTACAAGAGTGTCGCCACCAGGGCAGCCAAGAGTGGGATACGCCAGGCTCCCATGAACCCGGAATCACCATCATGCTTCACGTCATCCCATTTCACATTCCGTTTCTTCTTCTCGATCCTCTCAGGTTCCACAAGTTCTCCAACTAGGTATTTCTTCATGAGTTCCTTAGCGTCGATGCTGTGACCGATATCGTCGAAGTCTTCAGAGGCGTCAGTGCCTCCTACCCCGACCAGGACTTCATGTCCGCCAGGATGCTCATCTAAGAAGGGTGTGACGTTGTATACTTGGTTGTGGATAATGAAAAGCGTTGCGTCTGGTTTGTTCTGGGCCTCGACTTCGGCGCGCGTGAATTGTTTGTCGGACATGGCGCTAGCTCGGCGAGCGAAAGGCTACTGCAGTGTCGGCCGTGCTCTGGCGCAGCGCTGTGATGTGACCCCGTTGCCGTGACATTGGTTACACTTGAAATGATAGCCGTTTAAGAGGGAACGTGTTTACTTTTAACAGACTTAATAAAATGAGGTTCACAATTCGACTGATTTTTGTCTGTATGTTACTGGGTATCTTCGAGAATCGTGAACCTATTAACAGATATAAGTTTATAAGCTAACATGGCATTATTAGTATGACTTAAAATGGGATATTTACCATGTAAATTACAATTATTGAGCACCGAGTAACACAGTAACAGTGAAGATAGCATTTGCAACATTGCCGAAATATTGGTGCTCAATAATTGAAATTTATGTGGTATAATAAGGCGGGAGTCGTAAGAGTCGACTAAGGGATTGAAGTGTCACTGACCATTCTTTGATTTGATTGATGACGGCCAGCAGCGTCATCAACATCACAGTGGACACATTACTGCGATCGCCAATCCGCTTGCCCAGCGTAGCGATTATGGGCATTTACCTCCTAATGCGTCTATACGCATAGTTGATAGGAGAGGCCTACGTCCAGCAGTGGACTGAGATAGGCTGATGATGTGATGTGATGGTATAATATATCCCGTTTTAAGTCATATGATTAACAGATTTTTCATCACACTTGTTGTCTAAGCGCGCCATTGCTAGCATGCATAGCAGGAGTAATAGAAAAGGGAAATTCCCTAGGGAGTAATAGAAATGACAGAACGTCATTTAATAATTTTTTGTCTTAAAACTTATTTTTTTGTCGGCAAGTGTGATGAAAAACATTGCATGTATCACGGTCGGTAAGCGGAATACTAACTCGAGTCATTAAAAGCTAACACTCTCGTTAGTAATTCCGTACTTACCTCCCTTGATACACAATGTACTATTGTTTTTATTCGAATGGGTATAACCACGAGATGGTCCCGTTGGCACCAAGTTGTGGTCTGATATGATGAGATCTAGGAGAAATCGGGTGAAGTCTGTTTTTATTTAGTGATTACATATTAATACATGCATCTGTTTGATTTCCTCCTCATGACAATTTTGTAAAAGGAGCTATTCGGTTGTAAATATTACGAAAAAAATGTACAGCAGGAATTGGGTACCTACCTCAATATAGACTAGAGTAACCTTATCAGTGTTACTATGGAATTAAGAAGGACTAAACAGATGACATCATTGTGTTTGTTCTATCTTAATAATTTACACAAATAATGGGCCTTATCACTATCAGACTCGACTCGTGACTACCGGGTTCACATATCGTTTTAAGCATAGTCTTTAGGTTTTGCTTACATAATAATATCGTTTTAAATAAATTCATCATGTTGGTGGCACACAAGCGTACGTCGTAGGCAGTGAATAGAGTTGTCACGCCGTAACACATACATGGTTTTTTTTATCGAAAGTGTGACAATTTCGTAGATACTAAGAAAGTATCCAGCGAAATACTGAGACGATAGTTGTATGAGCTTTTGTTTGTTTACATAATTATATCAATTAATAATACATATAAAACAAGTATCTACATACATTTATATTATACACATAAAACAAATGATGACCTGGTATTGTATTAACTGTTTTAAAGATGCCTATAATTCTAGTTTCAGCCCCTTGGCATAAAAAAGATTGATACAAAGGTGCATTATATCAGAAAAAAATATGTTTTGAATATAGGTACTTGCTGAATTCATTTGAAACTCATGTTTCCTCTTAACCATTATCTTTTATTTGTGTACAAGAGTAGATCCTTAAAATTTAATAATTTTATTTCGTCTCTATATGTAAGGCATTTCCAATGTATTGTTGTTGGCAGATTTAGTTACGTAGATACCTAATTATGCAAAATTGAACGTGCCACTGTCAGAACAATGGTATGTTCATATAACTATGTGTATTATATATGGGTGTACATAGATACATCTACCTAATGATGAGACTAAGTCGTGTTAATGACGTGTATTGGATTCACTAGATGCTGCTTTCATTTAGATTTGTGAGTTTACTACCTACCATTTTTATAGGATCCCGTAGTAAACAAGGAACCTTATAGTTTCGCTATGTCCGTCAGCCCGTCTGTCCGTCTGTCTGTCCGCAGCATAGCTGAGTGGTAGCTACTACTAGAAATCTGCAATTTGGTACAGGAATGCATATTAATCATGCCGACAAAGTGTTTTTTTTTAACCTCCCGGCCGTGTGGCCGTATGGTGACGGCAGTAAGAATACATTTGTCACCACCGCAATTCTTCCCGCAGGTGTCGTAAGAGTAGACATGAGGGATTCGAAGTGTCACTGACCATTTATTTATTTAAGATTGATGATGGGCAGAAGCATCATCTTAGAGGAGTAGATACACTACTGCGATCGCCAATCCGCTTGCCCAGCGTGGCGATTATAGGCATTCACCTACTTCGTCCAAACGCTTAGGTAATAGGAGAAGCCTTAGTCCAGCAGTGGACTGTTTATAGGCGTGATGTGTGTTGAACTCGAAATTTACGGATTTCGAAGATCGCAGTCGGGCTGCAGATACAATACTTTTTGAAAAATTACTGCTCATTTGCTACTTGTCGAAAGGTGCCTAGAAGAAAATGGCGTCCAAATTGCTTACCGTAAATATTGCAATGTGGAAATAACAGGCGCAGCGTTGCAGCAATACGGGGACAGTGACCTGGCCTACTACTGCGAAAATCTAAATTCGTAAAATTCGAGAATTCTTCTCTGTCACTCAAACGAAGGCGTCATTAGAGTGAGAGAGACAAATCCTCGAAATTGACGAATTTCGATTTTCGCGGTAGTAGGCCTGCCAAGATACCATTCTACAATCGTATACGATAAGCGATAAGTCATATTATAAGCATAATAAGGTATGGAAATGACCACGTGACTTTTTGTACGAATCTGTCATTCTCATACATTTATCGCTTATCGTATACGATTGCGGAATGGAATGGCATGTTGGCAAGGCCTGCTGGGGCCTATTTCTCAAAACCCTGTAATGTATTATGCACGCGGAAGTCCTTATCTAATTAATGGTGTTAAAAAGAGACTTCCACTTGTATTACAATTCCAATGACGATTGGTATACAAAATGCTAATTATTATAACTATTTAGAACTAAGTACCTACAACTGAATCTTGAACTTTTTTTTTAATCCCGGTCTTATTCTGATTTAAGCTTTCACAACTATTACTCATATTTTGACGATAAATGGGATCTAATTGCGTAAAATTACTACATTACACGCGTGGTTGCAGGCAGACTGAAAAATCAGGATAATGTGTTACGCGATTACGTCCCGTTTGTCGATAAAAGGCCTATGTTCAGCAGTGGACTTCTTTCGGCTGCTATGATGATGATGATGTCGTTAAAATATGGGCTTTTTCTGCTTCCCAACCTCACCGACAATGGGAATGCATTTTTTACCACCTTGTATACCTACGAAAAGGTGGTCACGGAGACGTGATCATTTTTAATATTGTTTAGACATCTAGAGTAACTGAATGCCACAGGTCTCGTTAAAAAAGACAACTTTTTCAAATAATTCGTTTTAATTACGACTAACGTGAGATTCAAACATATTAAAATATTATCGAACCGGGTTACTCACGGGCAATCATATATGTCGAGCAATCATACCTGGTTCGATAATATTTTAATTCGTTTTAACACTTTTTTGTCATTTATTTCACTTTTAAAGGTGATATTGAGGTACCAAGAAGCTTTCTTGACATAGGCATGTGATTTTAAAATAATTATATTTAACTTTTATGTGCCATAAATGATAAAAAATATGTGAGCCACAATTGCGATTCTAAGAGGGAATAGAATTTACTCATTTAAAGATCTCATTAAGGCGTTATAACATCTTAAAACCACCGTTAAAAGAAAAATAGTCTGTTCTTAACGAGACCCGGGCATTCAGTTGCTAGTTGTCAGTGGAGTTCAAAAAAAGTAAAAGTGATCTCGTCTCCGAGGTCACCCTGTATATTACTAATCAATAAAGGTGGATTTAGACCAAACGAGTGAATACTCATTCTACCCCCCGCTCTACGAAATCAACGAAATTCGACGATTCACGTTTTGTGTAGGTGCATGCAGACCAAAGGAGCATTCGCTGTTCTATCCCCCACTCTACGAAATCAACGAATCACGATAGAACAGCGAATGCTCTTTTAGTTTGAACGCACCTTTAAACATTGTAACGAACGAATTTATAGGTACTCTGGTTTGGTGTTTAAAAAAAGGTAAACAATCTTGCAGTATCTTTTTATTGAAAAATGCATATAAAAATCCAAACTAGGTACTTGATGAATCAAAAACAATGTAAATCACTGTATTTACTGGTTATATTATGTATATTTGCTAAAACTTATTTTCTACTCGTAGTTTTCAATAAAAAGATACTGCAAGATTGTTTACCTTTTTTTAAACACCAAACCAAACAGAGTATAGTGGAGTTCAAAAAAGTAAAAGTGATATCGTCTCTGAGGTCACCCTGTATATTACCGATCAGTAAAGGTGGATTTAGACCAAACGAGCGAATGCTCATTCTATCCCCCACTCTACGTAATCAACGAAATTCGACGAATCACGTTTTGTGTAAAGGTGCGGTTAAACTAAAAGAGCATTCGCTGTTCTAACCTCCCACTCTACGAAATTCGATCGGTACACAAACGTGATTGGTTGATTTCTTAGAACGGGCGCTAGAACAGCGAATGCTCTTTTGGTTAAAACGCACCTTTACGAACGAATTTCGTAGAGTGGGAGATAGAATGAGCATTCGCTCGTTTGGTCTAAATCCACCTTAACAGAAACAGGTACACTCGCGCTGTACATGTAGTCTGTAGGTCATAGGGCTGTGGGGCCTGTGGGCCACAGCGGTGACGCAACGCAATCACTGTCGTGGCCAATCGAATCACGTTGCAGTGCGTCATTTCATTTAGCACGTATGTACTGGTATGTACAAATTGGATGAATACGCGATTATGAGGCTGGCTGCTTTCACGCTGCAGGTGGATTACTTAAGGGTCGATTACAAAAAAACATAGGCACATAGCAAATTATTACGATCGCGTCAATTGTGTTACGAAAGTTAGTCATACAATTTCTGGTAAGATATATATTGTAGTATATTTATATATTTCTATAATTATATATTTATGCATATATTTATGTAAGTGTAGGTATATTTATGTATGTATGTATCCTATCTTAGTATGTCTTTTTATTAAGTTTGCAAGTTGCACCGCCTACATTCTTTTCTGTTTTGCCTTAAGGTTGACTGGTAGAGAATGCTCTGTGGCATTGAGTCCGCCTTTTGTACGATAAGATTTTCTTTTGTGCAATAAAGATTAAATAAATAAATAAATACTAATAGGCGTATTAGGGTATAGGCGTCAAATTAATAAAATGTAGGAGCGTATTGTTAATGTCTGCCAAAATCTTTACAATTTATATTGTCATAGAAAATTTGAATTTGTCGCCTTTTTTCACTGCCAAAAGTTGTTAAATAATATTTAACTTTGTAACGCATAAATTATGACATTAAAGTTTATTTTTATTATAGGCCTTAAACTATGTATTTTTTTGCAATAGTCCCATATCATAGTCACGCGTTTACCGTTTATCCTGCTACGCAAATCAAAAAAATATTTGAGTTAACCCTTATTAATTTTTAAATGCCTCTACCTTTCCATAAATATGTAGGTATATCATACGTTAGGTTGAAATTAAAAAAAAAACACTCCCCACTTTTGGTACCTATAGGAATCCTAAAAAGAAAACGTACCTACATAGGCGAGAACATTTTAGACGTAGACATTTTGCTGAAATTTCAATATCCAGAGAGCAAACAGGGGAATAAGTTTGTATAGAAAAAAGCGGCTCCCATTTTGTCTTAACATCATAAAAAAATACACAATTATTTTTCCTGGCCACCGCGTAGATACCGGGAATTGTAGGTATTTTACACTTAATTATTATCTGTAGGTGATTAACATCCTACGACAGTTAATAAAAGTAAATATAAATTTGTTAATGGCATATTAATACTCGACATTAAGAAAAGTAGGTACTGATTTACTGTCGCCCGTCACCCCAAAGTCAAATGTCAAGCGTTGCTACATTGTTCCCGCTTCCCACCTGAAGCTTCTGAACAATAATATTATCAGATTATGAAATAACAGTGACAATGTGACCTCTTTTCACGGTGTGATACATGTGTCCTCGTGCCCACAATCTATTTTAGGGTATTACATGAAACAAAAAAAGGATAATACACGTTTGAGACCTAGAAAAGTCTTTTAGGGTTCTGTAGTAAACTATCATCGGGTACCTCCGCAAGTAGTAAAGTGGGGATTTTTTTATATTATTTTGGAGCATCCTTGTATAGATCCTTCAAAAGGAATCAAATCAAATCAATCAAATCAAATTATTTATTTGCCAGAATACAGTTATTACAGTTGTTACAGCTTAGATAGATCGGTGTATTCGGCCCACATACAGGCATGCAAATATTATCACACGTAAATTTAACAATATTAATTTACAAAATAGATACCACCTATCTGAATATAACAATAAAAATTATAGTAATGTCAAACAATAAAACAGTATATAAAATCACAATGGTCAAAATACATTAAAAAATAACAAATAAAAAATTAAAATAAATGTAAAAGAAAGAGAAAAAAAAATGTTACAATGTCAAGATAAATGATTGAAATCAATACAGATCTAAAGATACACCATTACCGTCAATAAATCCCTTTACACTAAAATAACATTTATTCATTAACCAATTAGTAAGTTGACGTCTAAAAGTAGGTCCCTGTAGTTGTCTTATTTCTTCTGGTATGCGGTTATAAATATCGATGCACATGTTAAACGCATCCCGCCTGTAAATATATTTCCTACCAAGTGGCCTAACAAGTTGGTTTTGTATTCTTACTCTCGTCATTCTTTGCATGACATGTTCGCGAACTTTAAAGTAATGTGGATTTGACATGACAAAAACGCACACTTCTCGTATGTAGAGACATGGTAAGGGTAAAATATTCAATTTTTTAAATAGTGGAATACAATCATCGTCAAACTGTGCATTGCAGATAGCCCTGACACATTTTCTCTGTATTGAGAAGACCCTATCCATATCCACTGCATTGCCCCACAGTATCAAGCCATAGAGAAGAACGGACGACACGTATCCGTGATAGGCTGTGAGTGCAGCTTCTATTGACACAGTATTTCGTAATTGTTTTAGAGCAAAAACGAATCTCTCAAGCTTTTTACAAACTTGTCCAATGTGCTCTTTCCAATTCAAGTGCTTATCTAGAATTATTCCCAAAAATTTAAAGGTGTCAACTTTCTTAACATTGTCATCATCATTCCTTAAACTTAATAAAATGTCACTTGAGTTATATGAAGAAAACTGCATAAATTTAGTTTTGCTGATATTTATTTGTAAATCATTTACTTGCATCCAGGTAATTATGTCCTCTAACGAATTGTTTACGTCTCGTTCAAAATCATTTATATTATTACATTTTATTAACAATGTGGTGTCGTCAGCGAACATTATACATTTCTGCAGAGTAGCTTTTGGAAGATCATTAATATATATAAGGTCCTAATTTATTAGTTGCAGATATTTTAACACATGATACTTTACATTAAAATAATTAACTTTAAATATAAATTAAGAAATCTTTTCATGTAACTTTTTTGATTTCATTTTCCTAACAAAAAAATTAATTATAATTTTGTCTAAAAAAAATCATCATGTACATTATCACATGTCACAATAACACTGTCTGTCATGTCATCAAACGGCACAATCTAATGGAAAATAACATGACATTGATAATCGAGTATTTCATTTATCGACGTGAAGTGGCCAGTTCCAGTTAAGTTGTACCTAAAAGAGGTACTAGAATCTGTTCAAAGAGTTTTCATTTAATAATCACATAAACAGGGTGTCTTTACGTAGCAAATTAGTTTTTCCGTTTTCTCCAAAAAAACATCGTAAAAGCTATAATGTTTCACGGTTTAATATACTCTAGAGACCGAGTACTATCAGCTGTAAAAATATCTGCATCTAATAAATTAGGACCTTATATAACAAATAGCAAAGGTCCGATAATACTACCTTGTGGAATTCCTTTATAAACAGTTTCAAATTTTGACTGAAATGTTTGATTAACTATAGTACCACTACTAGTTTCTTTTATTTGACTAATTTCTGTACATTGCCTCCTATTTTTCAAATAGTTTTTGATCCAGTCAAGAGCTATTCCCCTTATACCATACAATTCTAGTTTGTGTTGAAGTATAGAGTGATTGACTGAATCGAATGCTTTTGTCATGTCTAGAAAAATAGACATGACTGGGATGTTTTCATTGACACATTCAGCAATAAATTTAACAGCATCAAAACAAGCGAGGGACGTTGACTTTCCCTTGCAGAAACCAAACTGCTCAGGACAGATAATGTTATACTTCGCTAGAAAATCAGTCAATCTACAACAAAAAGCCTTTTCTAGTATTTTTGAAATTATGGGAACTAGGGTAATGGGCCTATAGTTGGTAGGATCTAGCTTGTCCCCTTTTTTATATAAGGGCTTGACAACACATATTTTTAGATCTTGCGGGAATGCACCTTCAGTAAAAGAGAGGTTTATTATATGGGCAAGCGGAACACATAGATAACAGGCACATAACTTTAGCATTCTGCTATTAATATTGTCAAATCCACTAAAATTACAATTTTTGAGTGACATAATTATCTTATAGGCCTCCCCTTCATCAACAGGTTTTAAGAATATAGAGTGAGGATTTGTATTAGCTAAAACACGTGTACAAGATTGGCCAGGATTTGTAGGTACTTGAGAACCTATAAAATGAGTATTAAAAACGTTACATATATCAACAGGATTTGAGAGGATATTATTGTTGTGTTGGATATTAGTTATGTTTTTCTCCATCAAATTATTATTTATTGTAGACGAAATTATATTCCAGGTGGCTTTGCACTTATTTTTACTATTATGTACGTATTTAGCGTTTTTAATCTTTTGAGCTTTTAATATACATCTTTTTAATATGCTGCAGTACTTTTTGTATTTTATTTTGTTAGCTTGTTTATTTAGCTTGTTTCTCGTAAAGTGTCCTTTTCATTGCAATAGATTTTTTCAACCTCTTAGTTTGCCAGTCTATTTTACATCTATTATTCATTTTTACCTTCACAACCGGAAAGCACAAGCCATAAAACAAACGAATAAGATCATAAAACTGCTTAAAGGCTTCGTTGAACTCCTTTGATTTTGTGACTTCGGAAAATGAAAGTGCCGAAATACAATTGTAAAATTTATGAATGTTTTGTACACTGTAGTCATGTTTGTATTCAAACCATGTCGTATATGTTTTTTGTCGCTTGATTGTTTGCAATGTTAATGACTGAGCAGTGTCGTGATCCGAGAGACCAATGTTATGTATATTCACTGTTACTCTTTTTAAATTACTCGCAATTTGATCGATGCAGGCATTCAATCTAGTTGGAACTTTTACATGGGCATCAAAATTGTATTTTTTTAGAAGCGACAGTAAATTGATAGAAGCATTGTTCGATTTTAGAATATCAATATTCCAATCGCCACAAATTACTATCTTCTTGTTTTTATAATTTCTTGTTAAATAATCCAGCAATGATTCAAGTTTACGGAGAAAGACAGCAACGTGTGCCTTCGTTTGATCTGGTATCCTATAAATTGTAAGAAACATCATACTTATATTATGTTTATGGCCTTATATTGATATGATAATGTATGCACTTAGCCTAAACTCTCTGGTTCTTGTCTCTGGTCATGATAACTTTTTTAAAAGTACGGTCAGATTCTGGTTTTGGAGGGAGTTAGATATAGGACTTTGGTTGTAATTATACTCAAGATAATTTATGTTAATTGTTATTAAACAAGAAAGCCTACACTTCTTAGTTTGATTTCTATAGTTCAGAAGTGGGATAAAACAATTCACGTGTCAACTCGCTCGGAAATTCACCAGTTTGTGTAGTAAAGTAACTGAACCGATAATACGAAGAAATATGAACAACAAAAAAATATGAATAACAGCAAAGATAAAGATACTGATGAAGACAGCAGATCGCGATCAAGGAAACGAAAACGTGAACATCTTGTTATGTTCGTTTTCAAAGGTGTTCAAAACGCGACAAAGATTCCACAAGACGAAGTTATCGTGAAGGTAGTGCTCGTACGCCGTTTTTGCTTGAGCAGCGCGCTGCTGATGATATTTCACCTCTACAACACGATGGCAATAGTGAGAATCTGCTA
This sequence comes from Thaumatotibia leucotreta, assembly GCA_025490895.1. NCBI lineage: Eukaryota > Metazoa > Arthropoda > Insecta > Lepidoptera > Tortricidae > Thaumatotibia > Thaumatotibia leucotreta. The sequence continues at coordinate 18,629 of JALPQI010000832.1, read as the reverse complement.
AATGAAAAAAAGGCAAAGCAGATCTCGTGACCGCCGACAGAATTTGACCCTATGGTGAAGGAGCAAACAATTAACATATGGCTGCAAAAGGTTGGCAAATGTGCGAAACTTTATAACTGGGAGGATGACCAGATTATTATTTTATACATTTGTCACCACCCCAACTCTTCCCGTGGGTGTCGTAGGAGTCGACTAAGGGACTGAAGTGTTACTGATCATACACTTGACCCGGGTATGTCTGAAAACTACGACCAAGACCACCGGGGGATGGGCAGCAGCATCCCTAAAGTGCGGTGGAGACACTGCGATCGCCAACCCGCATGCCAAGCGTGGCGATTATGGCAATTACCCCCCATGATGATGATACAAACAAGGCCGCGGCCCCGAGGTTCCGGCGACCCCCGGTGCCCTGGTTATGGTAGCGGCCAGGGTGCTAGCGGGGTCAGGGGTGCTAAGAATCTCCGGCGAAGATCCGGCTACCACCACCGACGACCTCTGGCCCTGGCAACATACAACACACGTACACTGCGGACCGACGAAAAGTTAGTGGAACTGGAGGAAGGATTGAGCAAGTTGCGTTGGGACATTGTGGGATTGTCAGAAGTCCGAAGAGAGGGCGAGGACACGATAATCCTAAAGTCCGGCAACTTGCTCTATTTCCGGGAGGGCGACCAACAGTCCCAGGGAGGTGTCGGGTTCATCGTCCACAAGTCCCTCGTAAACAACGTGGTGAAGATCGAGAGTGTGTCGGCTAGGGTGGCGTACCTTATACTCAGAGTATCTGAGAGATACTCGCTGAAGGTCATACAGGTGTACGCGCCGACTTCGACACACTCCGACGACGAGGTGGAGGCTATGTATGATGATATCTCAGAAGCCATGCATAGCTCCAGAACCTACTTCACCGTTGTTATGGGGGACTTCAACGCGAAACTGGGCAAGAGAGATGGTGACGAACTGAGGGTGGGGCAATTTGGGGTTGGACGTCGGAACCACCGGGGCCATCTGCTGGCTGGTTTCTTGGAGAAGGAGGGACTCTACATGATGAACTCCTTCTTTAAGAAACGCGAGCACAGAAAATGGACTTGGATGAGTCCCGACGGTGCAACTAAAAACGAGATCGACTTCATCATGTCGACGAAGAGACATATATTCAACGATGTTTCTGTGATCAGTACGGTTAAAACCGGTAGCGATCACCGCCTGGTAAGAGGCACGTTGAATATATGTCCTAAGCTAGAACGCTCGCGACTGATGAAGTCTACGCTCCGTCCTGCACTCCATCTCCAAAACCCCGAGAGCTTTCAGCTGGAACTCCAAAACCGTTTCGATTGCCTAGGCGATGACGTGGACGTATTCAACGACGGGTTTGTGGAAGCTGTCCATAGAGCTGGGTCTAAGTTTTTTAAGGCCCAGCGGACAAATAAGACCAGAAAGCTCTCCGACTCCACTCAGAAGCTAATGGAAAAAAGGAGTGAACTGGTTCTACAATCCTCAGTTGATGCGACTTTATACCGGCAGCTCAACAGACAGATCTCTAAGTCCCTCAAACGCGATATGCGCCAATTCCGTACCAAGTGTATAGAAGAAGCCATCGAGCGGAACAAGGGCTCTAAAGTTTTTGCAAGGAATCTGTCTGTTGGGCAAAGCCAGCTCGCCAAATTAAAGACTGAGGATGGTAGAATCGTCACATCCAGATCTGAGCTGCTGAGTGAGATAGAGGGTTTTTATGGACAGCTGTACACGTCAACTAGCAGACCCGAAGTTGATCTAGCGGAAGACCTCAGAGCTAGACTGACCCGACACTATACAGAAGACATCCCGGACATCAGCCTGTGCGAGATTAGAATGGCTCTTGAACAGCTCAAAAATAGCAAGGCGCCTGGGGAGGACGGAATTACAGCTGAGCTTCTGAAGGCGGGTGGTAAACCGATCCTTACGGCCCTTCAGAAGTTGTTCAATTCCGTCTTACTGGAAGGGAGAACGCCAAAGGCATGGAACAGAGGTGTGGTGGTACTGTTCTTCAAAAAAGGTGACAACGCTTTATTGAAGAACTACCGACCCATCTCACTTCTGAGCCATGTCTATAAGCTGTTTTCAAGAGTCATTACGAATCGTCTTGCACGCAGGCTTGATGACTTCCAGCCTCCCGAACAAGCCGGTTTCCGAAGAGGCTTTAGTACCGTAGACCACATCCATACGCTTCGCCAGGTTATACAGAAGACCGAAGAATATAACCTGCCCCTCTGTTTAGCGTTTGTGGACTACGAGAAAGCCTTCGATTCGATCGAAACATGGGCAGTACTACAGTCTCTCCAACGGTGCCAAGTCGACTACCGCTATATCGAGGTGTTGAAGTGTTTGTACGAGAGCGCCACAATGTCAGTCCGACTCCAAGACCAGAGCTCGAAGCCTATTCTGCTGCAGCGGGGAGTTAGGCAGGGAGATGTCATCTCCCCTAAGCTGTTTACCGCTGCACTGGAGGATGTCTTTAAGACTCTGGACTGGAGAAGGCTGGGTATTAACATAAACGGCGAGTACCTCACTCACCTTCGATTCGCTGACGATATAGTAGTCTTGGCTGAGACCTTGGAGGACTTGGGTACTATGCTCGTTGACCTCAGTAAAGCCTCCGAGCGAGTTGGTCTTAGGATGAACATGGATAAGACGAAAATCATGTCAAATTCCCATGTAGCACCAACTCCCGTAATAATCGGAGACTTTACACTCGAAGTTGTAGACGAATATATATACCTAGGACAAACTATCCAGTTAGGTAGGTCCAACTTCGAGAAAGAGGTCAATCGTCGAATCCGACTCGGTTGGGCAGCGTTCGGGAAGCTACGACACATATTTTCGTCCAATATTCCGCAGTGTTTGAAGACGAAAGTCTTTAATCAGTGTGTGTTGCCAGTGATGACATACGGTACTGAAACGTGGCCGCTTACAATGGGCCTCATAAGAAGGCTCAAAGTCACCCAAAGGGCAATGGAGAGGGCTATGCTAGGAGTCTCTCTGCGTGATCGGATTAAAAATGAGACCATCCGCAGCAGAACCAAAGTAACCGAAATAGCTCTCCGAATCGCTAAACTGAAGTGGCAGTGGGCGGGGCACATTGCGCGTAGAACCGATGGCCGTTGGGGCGAGAAGGTTCTTGAGTGGCGGCCACGTACCGGAAGACGTAGCGTGGGTAGGCCCCCCACAAGGTGGACCGATGACCTGGTGAAGGTCGCGGGAGTCCGCTGGATGCGGGTGGCGCAGGACCGGTCATTGTGGCAATCTTTGGGGGAGGCCTATGTTCAGCAGTGGACGTCTTTCGGCTGATGTGATGATGATGATGATGATGACCAGATTATTCATTATTGTCTAACAAAGCTAGCAGGTGTAGCCCGCACATGGTATCAGGCTCTGCCCACTATGCTATTTTCTTGGTGTGAATGGAAACAGAAATTGATGAGTTCATTTCCAAATAGTGTGATGATTATGCTGAGCTACTGACTGAAATGCTGTCTAAAAGGATAAAATGCAATGAGTCTAGAGTTATATTACTATGAAAAAAACTCAATTTACTGCCCTGATGTGAAGTTACAGTGATACATTAAAAGGTGGTATTGTATGGAAGTTGATAAGTTACCGTCTGAAGAGATGTAAGAAATCACTTTGATTTAGTTATTGGACAAGCATGGGTAAACATAGCGAGAGAAGGGAATTTACTGATAAAGATGAGTATTCTGTTCATATCTTTATTATTTTTATTTATTTATTATTTATTTAATAAGCGGGCAGGCAGTTAGAAAACTGATGTAGCCTGTATCCAGTGATCATTGTGACATATCTACATTTAAAAAATATTTTTCTGGTATTTGTAATGCCCAGCGTGGCGATTATGGGCATTTACCTCCTAATGCGTCTATACACATAGTTAATAGGAGAGGCCTACGTCCAGCAGTGGACTAACATAGGCTGATGATGATGATGATGATTTGTAATGTGATAATTAGATAACTAATGTAATACAACAATTATTGAGAACTGATATTTATATAAAATTAAAGAGGTATGTAACTAACTATGGGTAGGCCCCCCATCAGCTGGACCGATGACTTGGTGAAGGTCGCAGGAGTCCACTGGATGCGGGTGGCGCAGGACCGGTCATTGTGGCAATCTTTGGGGGAGGCCTATGTTCAGCAGTGGACATCTTTCGGCTGATATGATGATGATGATGTAACTAAAGTTCTGGGAATAAGCTATAAATATTATAAGTGTTCTTCTAATTTCAGATCTTGGCAGACTGTCTAGAGCAGGCCGTGAAGGCAGAATGTCTAGAGCAGGCCGTTGAGGCAGACTTTTTAGAGCATGCCGTTGAGGCAGACTGTCTAGAGCAGGCCATGAGTGTTCAGGTAACTTCAGATCTTGGCAGACTGTCTAGAGCAGGCCGTTGAGGCAGACTGTCTAGAGCAGGCCATGAGTGTTCAGGTAACTTCAGATCTTGGCAGACTGTCTAGAGCAGGCCGTTGAGGCAGACTGTCTAGAGCAGGCCATGAGTGTTCAGGTAACTTCAGATCTTGGCAGACTGTCTAGAGCAGGCCGTTGAGGCAGACTGTCTAGAGCAGGCCATGAGTGTTCAGATAATTTTAGGTGTTGGCAGACTGTCTAGAGCAGGCCGTTGAGGCAGACTGTCTAGAGCAGGCCATGAGTGTTCAGATAATTTTAGGTGTTGGCAGACTGTCTAGAGCAGGCCGTTGAGGCAGACTGTCTACAGCAGGCCATGAGTGTTCAGATAATTTTAGATGTTGGCAGACTGTCTAGAGCAGGCCGTTGAGGCAGACTGTCTAGAGCAGGCCATGAGTGTTCAGATAATTTTAGATGTTGGCAGACTGTCTAGAGCAGGCCGTTGAGGCAGACTGTCTAGAGCAGGCCATGAGTGTTCAGATAATTTTAGATGTTGTCAGACTGTCTAGAGCAGGCCGTTGAGGCAGACTGTCTAGAGCAGGCCATGAGTGTTCAGATAATTTTAGATGTTGGCAGACTGTCTAGAGCAGGCCGTTGAGGCAGACTGTCTAGAGCAGGCCATGAGTGTTCAGATAATTTTAGATGTTGTCAGACTGTCTAGAGCAGGCCGTTGAGGCGGACTGTCTAGAGCAGGCCATGAGTGTTCAGATAATTTTAGATGTTGGCAGACTGTCTAGAGCAGGCCGTTGAGGCAGACTGTCTAGAGCAGGCCATGAGTGTTCAGGTAATTTCAGATCTTAGCAGACTGTCTAGAGCAGGCCGTTGGGGCAGACTGTCTACAGCAGGCCATGAGTGTTCAGGTATCTTCAGATCTTGGCAGACTGTCTAGAGCAGGCCCTTGGGGCAGACTGTCTGGAGCAGGCCATGAGTGTTTAGGTATTATCTCAGATCTTGGCAGACTATCTAAAGCAGGCTGTGCTTAATAAAACATTTAAAAAAATACATATGTATATATCAGATAAACATTATAAGTATTATAACAAAAAGTCATCATTATACACTCTTATTATTAAGTTTGCAGAAAGTTTCCAATGAGTGATATGACAAAATTGCAGAGATATAGCTTTTATTGTAGTTCAGTCTGATATTATAAATTATGATCTGTGAATAAATACTTAAGGTAAAAATAAAAACTTAATTAGAAATATTAAGGTAACTATTGTTAGTGACAATGATATTAATGATCTCAGGTTATAGCAAAGTGTGTACCACATGTTCTTTGTTAAAGTTTATTATATAAAAAAATTGAGTCTCAGACTAATCAATTGCATAAATCATTACTGTTTGTGTTGTTAATAAAAGTAAAATGTTACTCCTTATTCTCAAGAAGTCTTTGTGATACTGATAACTGACGAACCAAATTTAAAGTTACTTGTTGTTGATTGCTTGGAAATTTTAAGTGTACTAGTATAAGTCTTATACTAAGATTATCTATGTTAGGACGAATCCATTATATTATGATCTGTGAATAAATACTTAAGGTAAAAATAAAAACTTAATTAGAAATATTAAGTTAACTATTGTTAGTGACGATGATATTAATGATCTCAGGTTATAGCAAAGTGTGTACCACATCACATGTTCTTTGTTAAAGTTTATTATATAAAAAAATTGAGTCTCAGACTAATCAATTGCATAAATCATTACTGTTTGTGTTGTTAATAAAAGTAAAATGTTACTCCTTATTCTCAAGAAGTCTTTGTGATACTGTTAACTGACCAACCAAATTTAAAGTTACTTGTTGTTAATTGCTTGGAAATTTTAAGTGTACTAGTATAAGATTATCTATGTTTGGACGAATCCATTCCGGAATTCGTCACGCACTTTTGTATCTAACAGTACATGTAGTTAGTGAGAGGACTCACTAAAATTTTAATGGATGGCCGAGTTGTAAGAAACATCATACTTATATTATGTTTATGGCCTTATATTGATATGATAATGTATGCACTTAGCCTAAACTCTCTGGTTCTTGTCTGTGGTCATGATAACTTTTTTAAAAGTACGGTCAGATTCTGGTTTTGGAGGGAGTTAGATATAGGACTTTGGTTGTAATTATACTCAAGATAATTTATGTTAATTGTTATTAAACAAGAAAGCCTACACTTCTTAGTTTGATTTCTATAAAATATTGATAACAATTAGTCCTAATCCAATCAGCTCTATGCCGCAAGATTCGAAGTAGTGTGTAGTAGCTAGTCTTGAAATAAAGTGTAAGGGTTTAACATCAAAATGTTTCTTAACGAGTATACAAGTACCACCTCTGCTTTTATCACGGCAGAAAGATGCAGCTAATTTATAATTCAAAAGTTTGATATTATCCTCACAACCAATTTTTATGAATGTTTCACTCAAGCATACTATGTCAAAAGTATTACCCTTATCGCTTAACTCATTTAAAGTTATATTTAAAAGATCGAGTTTACTACGTAATCCCCCTATATTCTGGTTGAATAGGTATTGACAGGTTGCCACTCGTTTGCGGCGTCGATATAGAAGCATGGTTTTTGATGGTAATATAATTTATTGGGCTGAGATGATTCATGTCAAAATCATTGATTACATTATTCTCGAAAAAATGTTAAGGGTGGCTGGGTATGCGCAGTGTCATCCTCATCACTTGTAGGTAAAATTAAATTTATTTGAATAAAATTTAATAAATCAATCAAGTCAAAGAATAAATGTCCCAAAAGATTTTTTCTCTGAACTCAATATTTAGGGCGATTACCGCCCCAGAATTAAAAAAAATGTGTGAAACAAAACTAACTTTTGATCCGTGGGTCCAACAAATATGAACATTGATGAAAACATATGAATATTGAGCTAAAATAAATAAAAAATAATAAAATAAAACTATTTCGAGCGTAATTGGCCCAGCCGTTTTGAATACCGAACTCTACACTGAGTATGGCCCGACATGCTCTTGGCCGTTTTTTTTTAAGTTTATCCTATGTGTCGTCATAGACGTAACCAATTTTGTCGAAACAAAAAGCTCGCGAAATCCAGAATAATGTTATGTTATGTCTATTGGAATATCTACTCTATTCATGATTGGTAAACCCCGCGAGTTACGCTAGATTTCATGAATTCGTGGTCTATTTTCAACCGACTTCAAAAATGGAGGAGATTGTCAATTCGACTATTTTTTTATAATATATGTATTGTACCTACTTAGTATCTCCGAGAACCGTAATCCGATTTTTTTAATCGACCGGGCCGACCGGGTATAAATAGCTCTGAGATGGTCCCGTTGGCACCAAGTCGGGGTCTAATAGGAACTTGGAAAAATCGGTTTTTATTTGTTTTTTTTTTATTTAGTGATTATTATTAACGGATGTTATTTTGTGGGGCTGTACATAATATGTATTAGAGTAACAACTAAACATGTTATCCTATGTATAAGGTCCATTTTAAAACGGGTATGGTAAACTGAAGTAAGTGAAACACCGGAGTAACAGACACACTTCTTTAATCACATCATGATACCTAATGCAAAGACCCGGCAAAATAAACTATGATAGTCTAAGCTTAACCTATATAGTCTTATGTTTTATATTACTACATATATTACATATTACGTACAGTCGCCATTAGATATATCGTAGCGTCCGGAGTCTTCAAAAATATCTGAACACGCCTTTATTATCATAACGATAGAGTCGTGTTCAGATATTTTTGAGCGCTCGGACGTTACGGTACATCTGATGGCGACAGTACCTACTTGTCTACCTATCGTCGCGTGCCTGCTATACGGCCACATTTCAAAATCGAATTTTATGGAGTATGTAATGTATTATTATGAGATTTGGCCGTATATCCAGCACGCGACACTATGCTCCTTAACCAAGTTACGTATGAAACAATACTACGTTTAAAATTCAAAACACATCAGCAATTTTCACCTTACAATTCAGGTACATATCCCTAGAAGGACTGTCGGTAAACATAATGAATATTCTTGAAACACAATTTTTCCCAATGACCGTGTTCACGTTACTTTATCTATTTTAAAAATCACAACAGCACCACTTAAAGCTCCAAACTACCCGAAGAGGTAGAAGTACAGCACCGCAGAAACAATAGCGAGCCCAATAGGGGGTAAGGCGACCCCTATAAGCGCTCCTAATGTCAGCGGCTCCCTCGTTGTCGAGAACTGAGACACACGGGGCTCCACAGGCCATTTTTCTTCTTCAACAACCTCCCCCATGACGTACTGCTCGCGCCAAGTATACGCATCATCACTGTGTCCAACGTCGCGGAAGCATTTCGTCGCATCCTTTCCAGCGTTGTCTAATAACACCTCCACACCACCCGGGTGGTCTTCTAAGAAGCCTGTCACATCGTAGACGATGTTGTCGATGATGATAGCTACGTCGCCGCGATGGTTGCGCGCTTCGATTTCTTTCCGGGTAAACTTCCGAGCGGCCATCTTTGGACACAGGTGACAGTTGTGTGGTGCGCGCGCGACTGGCCAGATCCGAGTTTGTAGCGGTACGCGACGTGACCCTCGCGCGTCATAAGCACGCAAACCGGACAATTTGGTTAACTAATGTGATATCAAATTAAATCACTACGAGAATCCAAGGGCCAACAATCAGTGATTGTAGGCATGATCAGTTTTAAAGTTGACGTACGTGACTAAAATTGTACCTACGTATGAATTTCCCTAATTACTTACATACATTTATGTACGTACATACCAAATTACTTGTTCCATCAAATTACTTGGCCTCTTTGCAATACTCTCTTTGAACAATGTCCACAGAAGACCAGCATCCAGAACTCCAGACACCCTAAGGGCGCCCTTAAGACAATTATGTTTGAGATTTTTTTTCAAAAAAACTCTTATTTCTATCTAACATCAAACAATTTCAAATTCATTCAAAATCATAATATTGCTAGGTATTTTTTTGTACCAAGTTTTAAACTAAATATCTTATATTAGGTAGGTATGTAGGCATAAGAATGTTGGCAAGCTAGCTGTGAAACCTGATCACCTTTGGCGGCTAGTAAATAAGGTAATATAAGGTATTTATAAGCAATAATTATACCTATAGTTGTTGCCTGTTTGGCTAGTATGAAAAACACTGAGTCACTTTATGCACGAGGAGCTGGTATCCTATTAAATACCTATGATATGATGATGAAATTATGAGGTGCAACTATGATAGTGTCGAAAGTATTTATTGATTATTTATGTAACATTTCTCATCACAATTTCAAAGGTAATTAACACGTGACATCCATCCTAATGCATACAAAAGAAGGTTGCGTACCTTCGTGTTAGTACCTATACATAGATACTTACATGTACAGTCGAGGAAATTGAATGTTTAGCACTTTGCGGTTCAAGTTAATTTGATTGTGCTGTATGTGCTAAGCACGTCCTGTGTAAATTGAGCCATAAAATGTTAAACATTCAATTTCCTCGACCGTACATGACTCAGTGTAGTACAGTAACATATTTCTTCCTAAGTATTTACTTTAGCCACTGGATGGTCAGCAGTATGCTTAGCACATGATTGGTATGTCAGTAGGTATGTCGCCGCGAGATAGATTTTCCCTCATTTACTAACCATGTGAATGAAAGAGGGATGGATAGTCTATCGCGCGGCCACATATTGTCGCAGTGATCATGTGCTAAGCCTACTGAGCAGAGGCAGACCAAAGACAAAATGACGGGACGACATGAACACGTATGATGGGAAGTGGAGGGAACTGGATGCTTAGCCAACTTGCCAATCGCTAGCGCTTAATTAGCGTATCGTAGTTTTCCCTCTCTGTCACTCTTTCATATTAGTGCGACAAAGACAGGTGGCTGCCTTTCGTTTACGATTGACGATTAAGCGTTAACGATTGGCATTTTGTCTAAGCATCCTGGCACTTCATAGAGGGACTATTGCAGAAAGAGAGGGGAGGCTTTTGCCCAGCAGTGGAACATCAAATAAGCTATAAAAATATTATCTCTAACATACTACCTAACCCAGCATCATTCGACTCAAAAAAACAATGACATTTATCAACAAATCATTTGTAACAAAAACAACACCATGAATTACTAACTCGCACGCCCACAAATCTTACAGAGAAGCGAACAAAATAAACATCCCCTCATAAATATACTTGAAAGTAAATTTCAGTACGATCCGATCGCTAAATATAGCAATTAATAACAGATTTACCCTCAAAGTAAACTCAATCATATTAGTTAAAGCTAAGCGTTGTAGACATAGTGAAGTTGGCCGCGTGTATTACACAATAGACGCGTATCGAGCTCAGAAACAGTTTATACATGAACAATATAAGCAGTAACACAACTCTGCCGGTGCCGTCCCAGCCAGGCGCGGATCCAGGACTTCGTTCAGGGGAACATTGCCCTATGATATGGTAGTATTTTATGCTTACCGTAGTCTTGGCATACCTAAGTCCAGTGTCAGGAGGGGGGGGGGGGGGGGCAATGTGCCCCCATTTCTACACTAGTACGGCAGAACTGTGAACGTCAATACGTAAATGAGCATTTCTCTAAAAGTTTATACACAACCACGACACGTCGTTAAATGGAAGAAAATTCTTAATCTCTAATTTTTGTTGTATTTACTATTATGGGAAACAAACAGCGAATATTAATACAGATAATACATTACATATAGACAACACATTGGCCAAAACAGTTTCCACTTACGTGTTAGAACATAGATGTTGCTGAAGAAGATCTACATATGTATCTACATACCTTAATTCTAAACCAACAATGAATACAATAATATTTTTGTGCTTTATTTCAGACTAGGTATGTCAGTAGGTACTTGATACTAAACAATGACACGGCTAACACATTAATAAGATAGGGTAGGTATGGTAGGTAAATATTTGTCACACGAGAGGAAGAAAATTTAATATTAAATGGCGGTAACGTTACGTTTTCGGATAAGAATAGCGAAAAATGGGTGGCGTAACTACTCAAAGAGAGGTCTTTGCTCAGCAATCGAGTTGAAAACTATAATTAATTATGAAATTGAAAGACCAACTTCTGCTTTCAGTTCTCTGTGGCCAGCGTAGCGCAGCCTCCGGCATGATGATACAGTATATTAATGATATTACGTTTCGTATGTTAATTCGAGCGAGTTCATTAATATTACCATGGACGAATAAATGAAGAGGACTGAGAGTGTTTCCAAAATTGTGTAGCTCTGAAATGGAAAGTACTTCATTTTGATGGTTGGAAAACAACCCGGTCGCCTCATGGTACGTAGCTACTGTAGCCTATGAATGTGTGTTGCTGCCTTTAGCGGGATGTACTATGTCAGTAATAAAATGGATGGAAGTGGTTTTGTTGGTTTTTTTTACAGTCAGGACAGAAATCGGTTCTGCCAGGCTTGGATCATAGCACGTTAAGGGTTTAAGGCCATGATTTGTGTTAATAAAGGCTGAGCTACACTGGATGCGTATCCAGCACGTGCGCGTGCTCATGTGCATGGCGTGCGAGTTGTAGCGTATGTAAATGCATGTTAAATGGCACACCGCTTGTGTGACGTGCTCGTGTTGCACTCGCAATCGGTGTGGCTCAGTCTTTATTTACACAAATCGTCTTCGATCTATAGATACAACTCAACTAGGCTTAGTTTGTACTTCGCTAATATGTGGAGTAATGGATACTATGTGCAAACTTGGTGAAAAATAGGAGACACCTACTTTACTGCCGTGCCATTTATTTAAATAATTATTTATTCTAGAGTTAATGAACACTAAAGGTCTAATTAAAAAAGGGATAATATAGAAAAATATACCTTTCAGTCAGTCCATGGAATCCTTATCTGTGCATGATATGGGCTGCATAATTGGTATGTATATTATATGCGCAATTCGCTGAGGAACAAATGTTCTGACAAAATATTGTTTTAGCGTTTTTAAAACACAGGTTTATGTTAATGCAGAAGCCCTCATCATCTCATAACATAATTCTTCATATCACCGCAATGCAAGTAGGTATACCTAAGTATACTAGGTGAAAGGTCCACGGAAAAAACATGTCCAGTGCCTAAAAAAATCAGGGAAAATTCATACCTCATTCTGTTAAAAGTAAGATGGTTTTTCCTTTTGTAATTTGAATTGACTAGACGTGTTCTTTCCGTGGACCCTTTAGTTAGGCATGTCGGTTGAATGTCGTTTGGTTTGCTATGTACCTAAGTTCTTTTTAAACGTAAGTAAGTAGTACCTACATAAAACGTAGATAAGCTACATGTGTACAATCAAGGGCAAAATAAGGTGTATATAAATATGCTCAAATACATATAGGTACTGTCCCAATGCAATTTAGTTCTGTGAAATAAGAACGTCGTAACATATATGCAGGGTGATTAAGTTTTATTAGAACCCCATTTAGAACCATTTAAGCCATTGTTGTCTTTGACGAAGTCTGACTATTTTTTTTTTTAAATTTTTTGGTGTTATTGGACAAAATAACCAAAATTTAAAATGAACGGCATGCCGTCGGTCACGTGAGATCTTATTCTTAAGGTTCTCTTCAAAGACCTATCGAAGAGACTCAGAGACGCCACGGGAGACCCAAGAGCTGGCAACTTCCTCGCTCAACGCATTAGCTTGGTAATCCAGCGAGGAAATGCTGCCAGCGTCCTGGGTACCATGCCGCAGGGGCCTGATTTAGATTTATTTTTGATTTTATTTAGATTTTATGTAGTTTTAGTTTAGTTATACTTTTTAAATAAAATTTTGTATTTGTAGTTAATTTAAAAACGAATAAATGAATTTTGATAACACGTAATAAAACTAGTAAGTGTGAGTTTTATTACGTGTTATATAAAATAATATTAATATATAATAAAACTCACACTTACCATTTCATTTCATCATCATCATCATCATCATCATATCAGCCGAAAGACGTCCACTGCTGAACATAGGCCTCTCCCAAAGATTGCCACAATGACCGGTCCTGCGCCACCCGCATCCAGCGGACTCCTGCGACCTTCACCAGGTCATCAGTCCACCTTGTCCACCAGTCCATTTCATTTATTATGTATGAAAACGAAAAAAAAAATTTTTTGGTCGTTCGACTAAAAGCTATATATATACCAGGTAGTTTCAATTAACGTACCTACCAAACAGTCTGTTCGGAACTCAAAAAACAACAAAGGCAAGGTGTATAATCAAAATAGGTCTTTAGGCTTTAGCGTTAGGCTCTCTTCTTTATGTAACAATCTAGGTACCTATTTATTTGCCAGGGGACTGAAATGTGTCACCGATCGAACAATGGCCGCGTCGCCAGGGCGCTTCCAAGTAATTACGCCAAGATTTACAAGCGGCCGGCCGAAAATTTAATATCGCCCATTAGCCAATCCGAGGATGAAATTATGCAAACAAGTTGTTGTTTATTTGTGTTTACGTCGGATTACGTAAGATGCCCGGGAGTACGGTTACAGCAAAGAATAGATATAATAGGTAATCAGGGTGCTTAGCCAAGTTGCCAATCGCTAACGCTTAATCAGCAATCGTAAACGAAAGGCAGCTAACTGTCTTCATCGCACTAGTATGAAAGAGTGACAGGAAAACTACTAAGCGTTAGCGATTGGCAACTTGGCTAAGCATCCAGATCATCAGCATATTACAGTCCAGACTGAAATTCATCGTCGTCATCATATCAGCCGAATGACGTCCACTGCTGAACATAGGCCTCCCCCAAATATTGCGACAATGACCGGTCCTGCGCCGCCCGCATCCAGCGGACTCCTGCGACATCACCAGGTCATCAGTCCACTTTTTGGGGAGTCTATCCAGGCTCGCCTTCCGGTACGTAGCCGAGACTCGAGAACCTTTCCGCCCCAACGGCCATCGGGTCTACGCGCAATGTGCTCCGCCCACTGCCACTTCAGTTTAGCGATTCGGAGAGCTATATCGGTTACTGCTAGAATTAGGCGTCTCCTATTACTTTTTCGTATGGACGCATACATAAGAGCAATGGAGAGGGCTATGCTAGGAATCTCTCTGCAAGATCGTATTAGAAATGAGACCATCCGCATCCGCAGCTGAACCAATGTAACCAATATAGCTCTCCGGATCGAAACTGAAGTGGGAATGGGCGGGACACATTGGACGTGGAACTGATGGCCATTGGGGCGGAAAGATTCTCAAGGGGCGGCCGCGTACCCGAAGGCGTAGGCATGACCTAGTGAAGGTCGCAGGAGTCCGCTGGATGCGAGTGGTGCTGGATCGGTTATTGTGGCAATCTTTAGAGGAGGCCTATGTTCAGCGTCTTTCGGCTGATATGATGATGTTGATGATGATGGACGCATACGAAGGCCCGAGCTGGGCAAGCGGGTTGACGATCGCAGTAATGTGCCCATTATGATGACGCTGCCCGTCATCAATGTAAACATTCAGTAAATAACTTTCTAATATAAAATTACACGTTTTATGTCTTAAATTTCTATTTCTTTAATTAAAATAAAGCAATCCCATAAGGTATATGCCTATAATCGCCACGCTGGGAAAGCGAGTTGGTGATCACAGGAATGTATCCAATATGATGACGCTGCTGCCCATCATCAATCCTTTATAAATGAATGGTCAGTGACACCTCAATCCCTTAGTCGACTCTTACGACACCCGCGGGAAGAATTGGGGTGGTGACAAATGAATTCTTACTGCCGTCACCACGCGGCGGACATAATAAGACAAATAAGAATTATCTAATAGACTCTAGAATAGACAATAGAAAAAACTCATAAGATAAGATGTAATGATCAGTCCTCAGACAAGTGGCTGGACTTAAATTATACTCAGCTGCCGTGAAAATCGTGAAATAAAAGCACCCAAGATAACTGTGAAGTTCGTCAGTGTTGGGACAACTTTAAATAGAGTTCTGGAACAAAAAATAAATAACTAAAGACTAACTGGAAAGCGCAATATCACCTGCAGAAGTTGAAAAGTACTTTAAAGCTGAAAACATCAATTTTAACGGGCGATTGTTTTGCAATTGTAATCGCAACAATAGTCGAATGTTTTAATCAAAATGTTGAATTCGGAAAATATTAAAACTATTTGTGTACCTTGCTCGAGTACATTCCGAAAACAAAAATAAACAAATATGGCTGACTTTCAACAGAATATGTTTGTCTTTGACACATCGTGAAATACGTTCGTAGATTTATTTCTACGTTAATACTAATAAATATCAATAATTTAAACTAAAAATGTATGTGAACTCAATTTTTAAGAGTTTAAGTTGATGATAAAACCAAAATTGTGTTCTGAAAGGGCGTGATTATGAAATAATGCAAGTTTTTAGGTTTGTTTAACATTTTTTCGTTTTCTACTGGCGCACGATATAGATAAGATAGGTCAATATTGGCTGGGCCCGTTGTGGGGCGATTATCGTCTAAAGCACAGAACATAAAACTAAATAGCTGATCTAAAGCTTGATTCATTTGTCTTATTTATTAAACAATATTCAAATTAACTTACCCTAAACTTTTTGCGGTGAAAAACAATTCAGCCTGTATGTTAGCGACACGACGTCACGACCAATGAACGCCTAGGAATAAGATAAATCATGTAAATAAATGATCCTCATGTAATTAACTTAGATATAAGTAATCAGTAATGTATAAGTAATTTCATGAACGCAAATGTATGAACAGAACCTAGAGGTCGCCTATTGGCCGATATTGTCTGCCTGAACTTAGCGTATAAGATTTAAAATGTCGCATTTTGTACTATGTATGAACCATTTGATACCTCGCCAGAACTTAATTAACGTAAGAAATGTAACTGTATAACCCGTTAAATATAGGTCAGTTACCTATTCAAATGATGCAATGGACCCCTGGGTCAATAACCCAACGCAATGTTTAAAATAAAGGTTTTAACCCAAAACATTGCAGGTAAACCGAGAACAATAGAGAGATCCGAACGTCTATTGTTTAGAATGTAAACAACTCCGCATGTGTTTTTGTTGTAAACGTTGGATAACCACGTGTAGGATTTATTTACAAACAATGAATGTAAACATTACGGCATGGATTGATTAAAATTAGGTAAATGTGATTAGAACTTAGCAAAAGTAGGCTAGTATAAATCGAACAATGTGAAGTCCACCAATCAACGCGCAGTATTTTCGAACCAGTAGAATTAGTGAACGGAACAGACTTAGATTTCATGAAACAGAAATACGCTGCCTTTTGATTGGTCGACATGTTTTTACGATTGGCTGAAAATCACAGCCAGTGATGTATATATACGCGACGCGTTTTGTATGGAGCAGTGTCAAGCTGACCTCCACCAAGAGAGGAACAATAAAAGGAAGAAAAATGGATCCTGCCTATTAATCAGAAAAAGCCCTCCTGCCGCTCCAGCCCTCCTCATCAGTAGACCGGCCTACGTGTATCCGAGCTCTGCCAACTGGAGCTGCCGATAGGCAATGCTGGGTACGCTGTACTCAACATTTTTGGTCCTTCGAGCGTCGGATAGCGAACCAGTCCGAACCTTCGCGAGCAACGTCAACTACTTCGGACCGAACTACGGATGGTTGACTCAGCGGATACACGCAGCGACCGATCTACTGAAACTCCGCATCGTGTTCCCGGACCCCTCAGACTGAACCTGAGACATCGACTGCGTGCACGAACCCGGAACCTTAGCACCGCAGCGATGACGGGAAGAAGAATCACGACGAGATCAATGTCGTCGATTCACGACGATGAAGAACGAAGACGCTTTCTAGCGGCTGGAGCGGAGGCCGCCGAAATGAAGCGAGCCAGAGCCTCGCGCACCGAGGACGAACTCAGTAACACTGACGCCAGTGAGGCCGGCGACGCACGTGGGCATATGGAGGGGAGCGAGCCATTAGCCCCGCCCACATCGCAGCCGGCCGACGGGGGAACGCTTACACTCGAGCGAGCGCTAGATCACGCGCGCACAGTTAGTCGCCCGGCGCCCACGGCGCTGGACACACGTGCCGCAAGCGCTATAGCGCCAACGAGCGCGCCGAACGACGACTCCGTACGAACTTATACGGAGCGGGAACTTCGCGAGGATGACCGAACGAGACAAGTATCCTTCGCACCTCACCGAACAATAGAACCATGGAACAAAGGCATTGAACTTATGCAACAATTACGGGGAAAACAAAGAAGACTTCTAAGCGAAGCGAAGCATTGAACAAAAAACTCGAAGCGTTGCGGCTGGGGATCGAGGCCGCGGAACCTGAGGCGCTTACGAGGAATTATGAACCAGAGGATTGGGCGTACGAGACACGCGAGCCGGCATCGAAACGTCGAGCACCGAACCTTGAACCACGCTCGATGTTCGAGACTCCGAGAACGAGGAGGCCTGCTGAGCGATCGCCGAGCCCCGAACTAGAGAGGACCCGCGAACGGAAAAGGTCCCTCTCGCCTGAACCCGAGCGAGCCTATGGACGTGAAAGGCCGTTCACCCCCGAACCGAAGACCTCCGCGAGAAGGAGGCAACAGTACTCGCGTTCGCCGAGTCCGGATGCGAGAACTCCAAGAACGCACATCTCGACACAGGAGAGCATCGCCGCCAGTATGTTCGAGATATTTGAAAAAATGCAGAGGGCTGCGAGACCTGCACCGAAAGAAATATACGAATTACCTGCTTTCTATGGTAATGTCAGCGAGTGGCGCAGTTTTTATAACACATACAACGAGACAGCGACAAGATACAAGTTCACCGAGTACGAGAACGTGGCGAGACTGCGAGTGGCGCTGAAAGGAGAAGCCAAGGCTTGCGTCCAGCACGTCCTGGCTACAGCTACTCGTCCAGACCTCATCATGCGCATATTGAAGAAACAGTACGGACGGAGCGAAGTACTACTCGACCAAGCACTAGAAGACCTACGTCGGCTGCCTACCGTCGGGCCGACAGCGCATGACCTAAATAACTTCGCTATCAAGATCGCAAACATAGTATCTACAGTAATGGATATCGACCGCCGTCACTACGCTGATAATCCTATGTTAATAAGGGAAATCACCGACCGCCTGAGCCCCCATCTACGAAGCCGATGGTGTGACTACGCCCGTGCACACCGCTACTCAGACGAAGCTGAAATAATCCAGCTGTCGGACTTCCTGATGTAC